>JAKUCV010006007.1:185162-195530 GCA_028386065.3 Turnera subulata
TGGGGACGATTGTACCTTTGGTGAGATAGCTCTCCATGGATACTGCTGCGAGGTCCAAGTTGGTCCTGCGCTTCACGCCACTTTGGTCATGTGGTTGCATTTAATGCTTTTACTCCAAGTGCTCTTTGTTGGGGGAGTTGAAATTTTCTAACTTTTGGTTCGAGAGCTCTGCATCATTAGCTCCCACTCGTAGGTCCTATTCACAGCTCTCCGGGGCTAGTGATGTTGACTCTTGAACGCCTTATGCTTGCATAGTCGAATTCTTAGGGCCTGGAGCTCTGCTCCTTCATTGTTCCTTGTCCCAATGGTTGGTTCCTCCTGCGAGAGGTGCATCCATCTCCAGGGGCAATTTCTACCCTCCAGCGAGATTGCTTGTTCACAAGGCTGCTCACACCTTCACAGGATCAGCTACCTTTTATTTGGTGAGAAATGTGTCTTTGAGGCCGTTTTTGTTCCATAGGGGCCGCATGCTCTTGGGGTTGTTGTGGCAGGACCTTCTCCATGTGATCATTTGTTTTGCCTCCAGGAATTGCTTTTCCTCCTTGGGGAGCCGCCTACCCCTGGGGCTTCGCAGGTAGGTCCTTTGCCACGTGCACTTCATTTATTTCACCTCCAGGAACTGCTTCCTCCATAGGAACTGCTTGCTCCTAGGGCTGTTTCCTCCCAAGGTTCCATCAGGTCCTTGTTGCAGGAGTTGCCTTTTGAGGGCCTCTGATTAGCTCCTCACAAAGCCTAACATCAAATTCACGCTTGGTTTTTGCAATGATGGTTGCTCCTATTGCAAGGGATGCTTCCGCCTCGGTGGACGGCTTTCTTTCCACAAGGACCTTTGTCCTCGTTGTGGCTTTCTCCTATAATTATTTTCACATCCACGAGAGTTATTTTCGCCTCCACATGTAGCGCTTTTCAAAGTCCTCCGCATCCTCGGGAGTTATTCGCCTCCACATGAAGCGCTTTTCCAAGGTCCTCTCCGAGAAGGTCCTTCGCATCCTCAGGAGTTATTTTTGCCTCCACATGAAGCGCTTTTCAAGGTCCTCTCCGAGAAGGTCCTCCACATCCTCGGGAGTTATTTTTGCCTCCACATGAAGCGCTTTTACAACGCCCTCACCGAGAAGGTCCTCCGGATCCTTGGGGGAGGCGCCTCCGCATGAAGCGCTTTCCAAGGTCCTTGTGCAAGAGGTCCTCGTGAGGGTTCTTCTCGGGTCCAACACTTCGTGGTCCTCGGGAAAATTCTTCTCGGGCCCAACACTTCGTGGTCCTCGGGAAAATTCTTCTTGGGCCCAACACTTTAAGGCCCTCGTGAAAATTCCTCTTCCAGCTCAACGCTTCATGGACCTCGTGGAACTCCTCCTCAGGTACAACACTTCAAGGACCTCGCGGAATCCCTCCTCAGGTCCAGCACTTCATTCCGCCTTGAGCGGAATAACACTTTGAAGATAGACATCTCACATGTAAATTAACATTCCATCCAAAAAGAAAATGGAAATTGTTAGCTTCATAATCAATTCAATTAAATGAATATCAATTCAATTAAATGAACTGCGCTTAACATAACATATTACATAACTAAAATTCAATTACATGAATATAATATAATTAAATACATAATTAGAAGGTGGTAAATATTGAAGCTAATTAAGTTTCACTATACGGGCCAGCATGTGTTGGGCTAATAAAATTTTTCATTTTGGGCTTGTGGAGCATCCTGGGCTGTCCACAGGTTCTGCTCCTCCTCCTCTTGTCGCCTTTTCCACGCATCCAGGTAACACTTGAGGTTTGGATTGAGGGCAGGCTTGGGCCCCTTGAACATCTGGCCCGTTAGTTGTTTGAGTCCACCATCAGCTTTGCCCCTTTTCTTCTTTTCGTGTTTTTGCTTTGGACGAACAGCGCACCATTATTCTGGTGCTATGACTCCACAGCGACTGGCTACACCTTCCACGAGTTGATAACTCATGTCCGGTGCATCTCTCGGCTCGGTGGGAAGATCGCATCAGCGGGGGACACCGGTACTTCTTCGCGCATCCTCCAGCAGCGGCGGTCCTAGGAGATTTGTTTTAAATTCTCCTCCACCGATCTGCAACAGCGACGTGACCAAGGGAAACGGTTCCTTTTGGGTTTTGCATCCGCCACTGTGCCTTGCTCCAGTGGAGGCGTCTGGTTGGGTTCTGCTTGAATCCGACCCCGATGAAGGCAACACCAGCTGGTGTCGGTGGTGGTGCGTCAGGTGACCGCCTTCCTTCACGTGTGTCAGCTCGACGCCAAAGGCCTCCTCTCCTCATCAGCGAGTCAGCAACAAAGTAATTAAAGACAATCAAACTTGATGATTGTGTGTTCATGACCTGCAGTTCATCTCCGGAGTTCTCCTGCCCCTCCATGGGGCTTTACTTCCTTTGCATGGCCGGACTTGCAGTCGGTGAAGCTAGATCTCGCCAGATCTCGCGTGGATGTCTAGTTCTCATCTCCGATAACCACGTCTTCACCACGATCTGCCTTCATCCATGGCTGTTAGCAAGCGATTCCTTGCTTTGCGGTCGCTTCTTGCAGTGGAGTCCAGAGCCACGAACAGCAGCAGTCTACGGCCTCCTCGAGCGACCAGATCGGGTTTATCTCGTCGTTTCCCAGCAGCTGGTCTCCTCCATATATCGCTATGAATGGTTTGACTTTGATTCTCCTTTTCATTTCAAAAACTGCACAAGTTCAGGAATTGAAATACTGTTAGCTAGATGGTTAAACAAATTTACGATTAAACAAACATGTTTGCTATTTGTAAATATGCTGGATCGTTAAATCTGTTGATGTATTGATGCTCTGAATGCTTGTTGTTGGTTTGCTGATTCTGTGCACGCTGAAATCGTTGTCGTTTGTTGATGATATGCCAATGGATTGAACGGTTGATGGCTGGATGGATTATATGGCTTTCAAATCGTTCCCGGCAACGGAACCAAACTGATGTAAAACAGAATCAGGGGGTGCCTGTCTTTATTGATGTTGTGTAATTGCGGTACAATAGAGGATGTATGAGTACAAGGGAGCAAATCGGGAAGATGAGTGAGAGAGCCGAGAGAGAGAGTGAGTGGAGGAGAATGGAAGAAGCCCCCAAAATATCTGGTTTTTGGGGTATTTATTTGGAGTCAGCCCGACCACGTGTCGTGCTCCGATTGGTTGTCGTCAGATCACCTTTGGATAAACCCATTGATAAGGTTTCGTGGGCCTCCCGGCTTTGGGCCTCGTCTACAGGTCCTAGGCCTCGTCTGCAGGTCCTGGTCCCTGATCCTTGGGCCTCATCTTGGGCCCTGACGTCTTTGGGCCTGCTCATCGGGTTGGGCCTATCTATATCAATTATATATTATGAAGACAACAGAAAAAAATGTACCAACGAAGAGAATACAAAAATATGAGTGTTGGCATAACATTGAGATCCAGCAAAGTTAAGGGGGCATCAAGATTCACGAGGGAGAAAGTGGAAATTACAAATGGTTTATTCTTTCGCTTTTATTATCAGTAAATGTGAACGGATAAACCACACAACCCTTATGGTTTACGCTTGAAAGAGTTACAACCCGTACAAAAATTAACTGTACATTATATTTATGTAAATTAACAAAATGGAAAACTGCATATAGCTTAAACTCTCTTCTCCGGTGACAAGTCTCCCAGAGGTTTGAGGTGTTAAAAGCTATTCTTTTTTATGCTAAAAGCTATTCTTCTTTTGTTCCCGAAGAATCCCGGAAAAAAAATTTGTCATGAATGCGGGATCACCGCATTTGTGAACTTCACTTTCCAAGTATTTAATCTTGGATAAAAGCAGGATTCATTTTCCCCATTTCCACCATCATATCTCTATCCTCCTCCAAGCAGCTTCCGATGAGAATATTCTGCAGCGAGAAGCAAAATCTGCCATTCTCTCTTTGCATGCACAGATCTGGTTGCTGATGTAAAACATAGCCATCTTCAAAAATTTTCAAGTTTCTCAGAGTTGATTCTCAGAACCTAATGATCAACCAAGAACCACTTTCATAGTTTGCTTGTCGCCAGAGTCTTGTGAGCCATCCTTCAAGCAGGCTCCTCAAATAACATTGGCTTCCGCAATGCCGTCAGCCAGGGCATACCAACAGATTCAATGTTCATGCTTCAAGCGAGGAGCTGATAAATTCCATATCCAGATGCTTCTTGTAGATAATGAAGATTTAGATGTATGTTCTTCTCTCCCAAGCAACCGTTTGTATATATGAGGGAGCCAAAATTGTGTCAAATGGTGAACGAGGGTTCACAGAACATGGTCCTCAACCTCTGCAAAGACAGACAAACTTTAATGTTGTGCCTTCCAAAATCATTACAAAGCAGAGCAGTTAACGAGTGTGTTTTACAAGCAGTTCCGAATATGACCTCCAATTAAATCCTTCTAACCCTAAAAGATCCAAAATTGTGCAGGATACTTTCAAATCATGCTTAATCTTTCCCATTCCAGTGTATCTACCATAGATATGAAAAAGAGGGGATTGCAGTCGACAAATCGAAAAGAATTTCACCTTGCTATGACAACCCAAAGAAAAAGGTTAAGAATGAAAATCATGAACACAGAAGGAAGTGGCGGTGAATAACAGAATTGAGATACATCCGGGTACTAAAGTGAGCCATCTTTCTCAGGAGACGCAGAAAGCCTGTAATTACTGTGTTTTCCAGAATAGATCAGAGGAGCCTATGCTAGACATGCAAACAGACCAAGTGGATACCACCTCAGCCCAAGCAAGCTCAAGATCAACCATGATGCATCCTTCATGCAAAATGAGGCAAAACTCGGAGAGCAATTTCTGCAAACTTGGTTCCGGTTCAAAAAAAGAAGATAGAGCCAGCCAAAAAAGGCCAAAAGTTGCCAGCGCTTGTGGTAGCGCAGTGGCATTCTACCTTTGCTTCCATCCAAAGGGCCCTGGTTTGAACCAGGCTCGGGGTGGGCTGGGCTGGGCTGGGCTCGGTGTTTGGGTTAAACCAAAAGAAAAAAGGCCAAAATTTTACAATGTGGAGAAAGAACTCCTAAACAGAAAACTATACATCACTATCACCACAGAAAATAGAATGCAAGAATAAAAAGAACACCAGAGCATATATGGTTCTAAGAAAAAGAGAGACGTTGACTAATAATCCAAAATCACACATATCAATAGTATCACACAACAAAAAGAAATAGAAAAGTCTCATTTATGTCAATGCTAGTATCTAGGAACAGAATAATGCTGGAGAACACTACCTTGAAATAGAGGTTTGCCCCTCGGTCCGTCCAGGCCTCCCAGATGTGAAGATCCATCCAATTAATATTCCAGTGGTTGGCACTTGCAGCGTGCACAGGAATTTTAACTGTTAAAGAATATCAAAACCATAACATATAAGCCCCAAATGTTACATTTGAAGAACAGCACTAGAAAATTATTCAGGTACCACCATACAACTTTTCCAAGTGTAGCTCTAACCCACGAGACATTACATGATAAATCAAGATAATTTGCAAAAGATTTTCTAGATAAAAGTTTTCTTTTAATGCCCCATTCACTTTGACCTATTTTGCTAATGCTATGTCCAAAACTTCCATGTGGTAAGACCACATATGCATTAACACAATGATTGCATTAATATTTGTAAGTATACAAGTATGGACAGACATCCCTATGATACATACACCTATTGTCAAAGAACTATGGCTACAGAGTCAAGTATAATTGATGGCATATACATAGTTGTCCATCATAAGATGTGAAGAATGTCAAAGCTCTTATGGTACCTCAAATTTTGAATACAAACCCTTTTGCAAGCAATCCGAAGAGGTAGCATACAAAACTCTTCATTCCCTGAATAGAAACCATGAATAAAAAGTGAGGCTTGCATGATGAATCCAAAACAAGAATAAAAAAGGCAAGCAAAAGCAAGGACCAGAGGAGTAGCAGTTTAAGGAAAACACATGTAGACCAACAAAGATACTTACTCGGCAAAGGTTCGAAGGATGGTTTCAGCCTTAACATCTGAATGAGGTTCTCCTAGTATATTGGATGTTTCTTCCAGATATCTCATAGCCAACTCATTAGGCAACTTTCCTCTTTCACGCAATACACGAAACATCATATGAGCTTCGCGAAGTTTCTTTTCTTCACATAACAAACAGAGCAGCCAGTTACCACCATACATCCGTGGTACATAACCATTAGTAATCATTTCTTCAAAAATTTTCAAGGCAGCATCAGTTGAGTAGTTAGCACAAAAAGAATGGAGTAAATTTTCATAAGAAGCCTTGCTCGGAAAGAACCCCCTTTTGTGCATTGCATACAACAGAGTCAACGCATCAAATGCTCTACGAGCCCTACAAAGGCCTTTCAGTAGAATTTTATAAGTAATTTTATCAGGAGCACTACCAGCAGCATTCATCATGTTGAATAGTGATATAGCATGATCAATATCAAGAATTCTGCTATGTGTGTCTATAAGAATGGTGAAAGTCACTTCATTTGGATATACACCCCCTCGTTGCATTTTTTCCAACTGATTGTATGCCTCCTCCATCCTGTTTTCCCAGCAAAGTCCAGCAATAATCCCATTAAAAAGGAACAAATCAGGCACAAAACTGCTCCTACCTATTGCCTGCAAGATATCCATTGCCAAGCAGTTTATATTTTCAGGATAATAGGCAGAAACTCTCAATTTCTTTTCACTTGGCAAGGCAGATCCTTGGCGGAGTAAATAGAGCAACTTTTCTCTCATCCCATAAGATGCTTTGTTTAACTCGATCCTTCTTCTCTTAATGCCTTTTATATTTCTGCAAAGTCCACTATACAAGGCACTGCAAAAAGTGAAGTCAGCTTCAATCTTGTTTCCATTCATTGAATCCACTAGTCTCAGGGCAAATTCAACCTCTCCCATCCTGAGGAAATGTTTGACAAGGGAGGTATACAGAGCCACATTTGCCATAAAACCCTCTTCCAACATCCTATCAAGATAAAGACACCCTTTATCAATCATGTTTTTCTTCACTAGTCCACTTATCAGTGCAGTATAAGAATAAGCACGAGGCCGAATGGCATTCTGTATCATCATCTCAAACAGTTCCAGGGCTTCCAATATTCTACCATTCCTGGAGTAGGCATTGATCATTGTCATGTAGAAAGTTTCATCGGGATCCTCACCAGCCTCAAGCATCCTCAGGAACAAGTTTTCTGCTTCAGGCATTCGCTTTTCTCTGCCAAGACAGCCTATAATGGAGTCATAAATAGCAACAGAAGGTTTCAATCCCTTCTCCTCCACCTGGTCCAAAACATTGAATGCTGACACCAGATCCCTTTTTTTACAATATTCATGAACAAGTATCAGATAAGTTATCGAGTTTGGAGCCACACCCCATCCTTGCATGATGTCAATTAGGGACATAACGTCCTCAAAGAGCCCCTCCTGGCAAAGACGTTTAATCAAGGAGTTGAAGGTGAAAAGCAATGGGCGGCTGCACCCAATATTAAGCAATGGGCGGCTGCACCCAATATTAATCATTTTTCCCAAAAAAGCCAAAGCATCATCAATATTTCCTCCCTCACACAAGGCACTAATGAAAATAGCACCAGCCACATTAGCCAGATTCAAATCATTTTTTGCAATTTCCCCAAACAGAACCTCAATTTCTTGCTCCAAATCTGTGGCGCGATCTACATGAGCAGAAGCAGAGGAAAGAGGAGGGAGCAATCCACAGACACTTTTAGCAATTTCTTGCAACATCAACGAACAGAGTGGAAGCTCATCCCCTATTTGGCTATTCTTCATGAGAGTAAAAAACAGGAGATGGTCTGGAACAACACCCCTTTCCAGCATCTGCATCCACAATTCATTAGCTTCCATGTGCCTATTCTGCTTGTAAAGGTTAGCAATTAAAACTGTAAAAGAACGTACAGAGGGAGCCACATTGGATCTAATCATGTCATTCAAAAGATCCATGGCGCAATCCATTTCCCCTTTCTTGCAATAACTACTGATCATTACATGATGAGTAACGATATCAGGATGCAGACCCAGCGCATTCATTTGATTGTACAACACCCAACCTTTCTCAAACAAACCGATCCTGCAAAAACCATGAATCAGAGTATTGTAAGCATAAACATCAGCTTCACAACCCAACTTCAACATCCTGAAATAAACCCTCATCGCCATTTTCATCTTCTTATCCTTTCCATAAGCATTCATCAAAGCAGTGTACATAACCGTGTCCACAGAAAACCCCTGTGCTTCGATCTCTTCGAAGATTGACTCTGCCTCCACAGGCCTTCCTCCCTTACAAAGCCCATAAAACAAAGACTTATACGAATGGAGACTAGGCACCATTCCATTTCTCTCCCGCATTACGTCAACCACATCCATTGCTTCGCCCAAGCATCCTTTCTTACACAAGCCATCAATCAAAGAATTATAATCCGACCAATCCAACTTCACCTTAGCATTATTAATCCTAACAAGACACTCAAACGCCTCCAAGAACCTCTCTTTCACACATAACTCTCGAAATACCGCACGACACGTAGCCCAGTAAGCCTTACAGTCATTACCATTCCCACCCCCATTTGCAAAAAGCTTATCAAAAAGAACCAGAGCCTCCTCCAAGTTCCCTAACCCAACCAAACAAACAACCATAGAATTAACAAGAAAAGCGTCCGGTTCAATACCTTTCCCAACCACATGATCACAATAAACAGAATGTGCCAAAGAAAACTCACCCGAGTCAACAAATTTCCTAATGAGCTGACCGTAGATTCCCAGGTCAAGCTCCATGCCCCGCAGGGTGGCAAAATCAACGGCGGAGATTGCATCGGGGACGGTAGGAGAACCGGCAATGATTCTCTGGATCACTTGCCTGGCGGAGGGGAAGAGGCCACGGGAAATTAACTGATCAGCCAAGGAAAAGCAGAGGGCTTTATGGTCATTTGGAGGAGGCTGGACTTGCGGGGTGGGTTGGTCCAGAGGGAGGACACATGTTGATGTAGTAGTCAGTTGTGTTCTTCTGGTGTTGAAGCAGAGGTTGTAGTAAAGAGTAGGCCTGCTCTTCTTTATCATATTTGGCAGTAGCCACCACCACCACCACAATTCATAGCAAACTTTCCCTTGAGAATCAAATCATACCCAACTTCAAAGAGAAGAAACTGAAAAAAAGGAAATGGATAAACCCTAAGGAAGAGTTGGGGGCTTTGTGGTTTTGTGGTTTCTCTTGAAACTATGGCGGGGGCGATAACAGAAATAAAAACCCTTCCCTCTCTCTTCCCGGTTCGCCCCGTAGGGTTTTAGGGTTTTACGAGAACCGGTTGTGTGGGCCTGGGCTGAAGTTGACTATAATATTGGGCCTTTGGGCTGGGTTCATGTTCGGGGTCTGTTGAATATCCTTCTCTTCATTTTCGAAAAAATTAAAAAAGTCAAATTATTTTTCTTTTTCATAACACTAGTTTTTTTCCACGTGGGATGCACGTGGTATAGTATTATATTTTTAAAAATCAAGAGGTATAATATTAATTATTATCTTGAGAAAAATTTATATATAATATTATTATTTATTTTCGTGGTCCTTCTTTTTAGTAATTTAACTATTCGATTGTACTTCAATTTTTCGTCTTCATATTTGTTGTTGACAACAAACTACAAACACATCAGTCATGAATTTTTGTGAAACCTTTTTCTATTATTATTATTTTTGGTAATCATTATTTTTGTTTGTAATTTTCCTTGACTACTCGACTCTTATTCTCCACAGTTCTTCTTGATAATAAATTACTAGCACATCAGTCATGAGCTCTGGCGATTATTCTTCTTCATGATTATTCTTTTTTTGGTAAACATTATTTTTATTCATGATTTTCGCTGACTTTACAGGCATTCTTCTTCATAGTTCTATTATTTCCAACAGGTAATATTAATCATTATCTTGAGGAAAACTCATGTATAATGTACACAAAAAGTACAAACGCATCTGTCATGAGCTCTTGTAATACTCTTCTTCATGATTATTCTTTTAGTAAACGCTATTTTTGTTCATATTTTCCACTTACTTTTCGAGTATTCTTCTTCATAGTTCTATTATTTCCAATAATTATTGTTTTTCTTAATTTTAGGTAGTTGTTGAGAAAATATGTAACAGCCCGGGTAAAAATTTTGGATTTTTACCGGATTGTAAAAGTCTATTTACCGTGATTTACTGTTGAATTAATCTTGGGTAATTAATTCAAGGTAAATCGGGAGTCGTTTTTCGAAACCGAGGGTTTTCCCGCGCTCGTGATTTTCCCGTGAATTTTTCGGAACTAAGTTGGTATTTTTCGGGTTTCGGAATTTCTCGGAAAATCACACCGGAAAATAACTAAG
>JAKUCV010006008.1:4313-20369 GCA_028386065.3 Turnera subulata
TGCACATATTTATAACCCTAGAATATTTTATATTCTTAAATGTCCCTAGTCGATTATTATTATGGATGGGTTGTAATAATAAATTAAGACTAGCGTATGTTGAGAATTTATATGTGATATGAATTCTACATAGGGTACAAGTTAGAGAACTTGTGGACTGGACCGACCCACATAAGAACGCTACATGGAACGTTATATGTTTGTCGATAGCGGTTCTTTTATGTATTGTCCTTAGACCTGAGATCATCAAGGTTCCCAACATATGAGTCGTATACTTTGATATTACTCTTGGCTATTTTGTAAATGAGTAGACCTTAATGTAATCATTGGGTATATGATAAATGTGTAGTGGGTTTTGTATGATCCAGAGGGGATTCGTCCAACCCATATAACGGGTATATTATCGGATGGTTTCTTGATAGAGTTGAACCAGAATGCATGGCCATGCTCGGATTATGATATGGTGATATCATAGGTATCCGTTTTACACAGTTAACTCGGGGATCAAGAAACTAAGATTAAACATATACGAGATTGACGTTTTCCATGTCTCGGTTTAATCTTGATAATGGGACGAAGGGACGATGACATGTTTGCGAGGCATATGAATCAGTACTGATCTTGTCGTTCGGGTAGCAATGATGTGTTGCTAGACGCCGCTCTTTGCTTATAATTGTAAATGAGTTTACAATTATTGCTGGATGTTACAAGTGCCTACAAGGTCACACACTTAGAGCCGTTGATTCGAGCTGGTGGTTGAACCGTGGTTGGACCGTGGTTGAACCAGGTATTTGAGTTTGTGGTTGGACCAGGGTCGTTTTGGGCTGGTTTGGTTCACTAAATGTCTGACTTATTGAACCATAATCAGTGCACGGTGATGTGTAATCCCATTAAGACATTAGTGGAGACATCATTAGCTAAAAGCTAATCATGTTGGCCAAAGGTGTTGGCCACTTTGTCCCTTACTTTTGTGAGTGGAATTAGACTAAGCATAATCTGATTATGCCTTGGGTCTTCTTCACTTAGAGTCTGAAAATTTTTAGAGGATTGAGTCTTGAGAGGGTCTTGAGAGCTCTTGTGAATTTCAGACCATACACACCTTCTTGAGAAAGAAGAAAATACCACAAACTCTAGCTTCCGAAAACCTGCTGCTAGCACATCAGTTTGGGGGTGCTCGGGTTGGTAATCGTGTGACGATTTCAACTAGTTATCACGGTTCGTGTGGATACCGTATAGGGGCGGGATTGCTGTCCGGCTCTTGCTGATTCAGATCATCAGTTGAGTGAAAGACCTCAACCGAACCAGGTATGTTCAATTTTGTTGTTCGATTTAGATGCTTCACTTGGATCCTCCTAGGTTTCCGGGTCTTTCCGCTGCTCTTGATTGTCAAGTTTGCATGCCCGGTTACTTACAATCAGCTCTTTGATTTAATATGGGTCAATCATATTTTTGATCCTTGTGTTTATCGATTTTGATATTTTTCATCATTGTGTTACAAAATAGACATTTTTTATCTCTATGTTGATTTTTCGAGACATTTTTCATTTTTTTTTTCCGATTTTTCGAAAAGAAAATGCTGACATGTCAATTAAAAAAATTGGCATGTCAGCTATGTGGGCCTACATTAAACTGAAAACAGACAATCCAAATCACACCCGACCGGTTTTTGCCCACGGGTTTTGGGTTAGGTATTTTCAATTTAATATGGGCCCATATAGCTGACGTGTTAATTTTTTTAATTGACACGTCAGTATTTTCTTTTCGGAAAATTGGAAAAAAATAAAAAACGTTCCCAAAAATCAACACAATGATGAAAAATGTCTATTTTATAATATAAGGATGAAAAATGTCCAAATCGATAAATATAGGGATCAAAAATACGATTGACCTGATTTAATATGTATAGATTATTCCTTGGTATCAAAATGAAAAAACACCACCACAAACGACTACCCTTCAAATTAACACGTCGCGGGGGGCTGAGCTGAGGCCTGAGGGGTTGGCACTTGGCAGGCAGCACAAACAGGAGCCATTCAAAATCTAGGCTATTAAGTAATTTCTCGGAAATCAATTTAGGGAGGGATTGTATGTTCCACCACCACTGCACCAATCTTCTTCAGCTTTCCCGGTTAGTTTCACTTGCCAGTAATCATACTCTCTCTTCATTTATATTTCATCTAGTTTCCGTCTTTCTCTCTCTCTCTCTCTCTCTCTTTTTTTTTTTTTAGGTTTTGAGGTGTTTTAGTTGTTGGTATGTGAGAAGTTCTTGTGTTGTCTTCAAGTTGAAATTGATGTACGTGATGTGGAGAAACCCTTGATTGTTTTCCAACTGCAGATGTGAGAAGATAGGACAATTAATTAGTTAGCTTACGGTGCGGTGCTATCTAATTGCCTGGAAGACAGACACTAGAAATGGTACAAATTGCATCCTCCTTTTCTGCTTTAACGATACCACCATGTACCTGGATTTGTGCATCAATACAACCATATAGGAGGAGGAGGAGGAGTTTGAAGCTAATAAGAGAAGAAGCAGCAACCCATATACCTGCTTGGAATTGCTGCCAGAGCCCTTTGCATCAAAGAAATGTCAAGGTTGAGGCTGGATGGCTTTTTAACAAAAGAGGCCGCCAACAGGGCTGGGATGCCAGCTCTGAGCGTAGTGAGACTGCAAATGAGGATATTCTCATCTTCTTCTTCCAGCTTGACTTGGCCACTCGAGTCCAGGTTTTAAAGCCTCCCCCTTTTAGGTCCCATTTTTTTTTTGAAAATGGTGAAACTGTGCCCATTGTCTCCTGGGTTTTTATAGTAATCCTCACGCACATTGTTTTTGGTCTGTTAATCATGAAATGCAGTGTGCTCTTAATATGGAGGAGTATGACAGTGCCCAGAAACTGAGAAACAAACTGACTGAGGTAATGTTTTGTTCCTGGTATTGATTTAAGGAGGTTCTGTCTGTGTTGTCTTTTATGACTTGTTTAAGGAGACTGCTCTGCAATTCTTTCAGTTTCTAATAGAAACTAGTATAGATTCCCACACAAACTGTTATTTGTTTGAATCACACCGATGCAGCATCCTGAATAAGTTGGCTTCTTTGAAGGTTGAAGAGGAGATTATCAAGCAACGAGAATCAAAGAGGGGATCATCTTCAAAGAGCGAGGCTCAAGATAAGGCTCTTAGTATCATACGACTACGGTGAGGCCTTCATCATGCTACTTTTTCTGCCTATTTTTGGACTTCCAAAAGTTATAGTAGAAAATGATTTTTTTTTTTTTTTCCGATTGGATTCTCTTAGGTTGTGTTGTTTGAGTTCAATTTGAAAACTATTCCCAGAACTTATTTTGTCTTTTCCTCCTTTAGTGCAGAACTGCAGAAAGCAGTTGAGAATGAGAATTACACTATAGCAGCTGAATTACGCGATCAAATTTCAAAACTTGAAGCAGAGTCTTTGGCTGCATCTGCAACAGCTTTGGCGTATGAAAATGCACAGTATGCATTTCGTTTGGGGCAGAAAGTGAAGCACAAAATCTTTGGTATAGAAGGGGGCTTTTATGGCCTCATTCGAATTTTTAACTCTTCATTTTCTTTGCATGATTCTATCTTGCTTAAGATAATGAGAGTCTCCACATCTTTCAACCCATGTGAACAAATCAAACTGGCCGAGTTCTTTTATCCTCTCAACCCATTTGATGGTTATAAGAGCAGCAGTGCAAAATGAAATTGAAAAAGTGGGAGTTTGCTTGCCCATTTTTTCAGCCTTCATGGGGTCATCCCCCTGTTCTTGTTTCTATAAGCCTGTAGCCATACTGGCTCTTGTAAACTGCCAGAATTATAGGCTCACTTCTGAGCTCATGAATTATCCTTACCCAGACGATGATTTCTTTAAATATGAAATTCAGTTCCTGTTGATATGGATATACTATTAGCTGGCATAATTTCCTCATGATGATAATAATGTCTCATGCTGCATTTCCCTTTGTCCATTATTGACAAAGCTGAACTTTTTTTAGATTGGAGTTAAGCCACGCTCTAGGTTTGTCTTGAGTTACAGGCCTACTGATTAATGACTATTAATAGAAAAAGGAGAGAGAGCCCTATGTAAATTCTGAGAAGAGTGAGATGCAAAGAGTGCACTAGATCAGAAGAATTCTTTTTCCCAATTATAGCCTATCTCCTACCCCATCCTTTCACCGTAATGAGCGTGTGTTCTGTCTTAGGTTATCGAGCTGTGGTTTGCGGTATGGACCCCGTGTGCTGTGAGTCAAGTTCGTGGATGGAAGTTGCACAGGTTCAAAAGTTAGCCCGTGGTCCTAATCAGCCATTTTATCAGGTTCACTAGACCCTAATGTTATTTGCAAATTATCTGCTTTCATTTCATGTGCACCTTTCTTCTTATTCATTCATCCTCAGCTGAAGTATAGCATTTTAATTGTTTGATGATTTTCTTGTCATGTTTCCTAGGTTTTGGTTGATGTATATGATGATCCTAATCTAATGGTGGCATATGGTAATAAAACTTCTCTGACATACTGACTTTCTTTTTTATTCTTAATGGCTGCCTAGTTTGCTAATGCAGAATGGATTTCTAACTATCACATAGAACATAGTAGTCTCTGGGCAGCAAATGCGGCTTTATTTATTTTAACAGTCATTCAGCCTTAGACTTTACGGGATGGTGTGTTTGTATTGCAGTTGCAGAGGAAAACTTGGCGAGCCCTGACAAGCCAGATTTGGTGAGTTAGATTGGTGATTATCTGCATGAAATATTTGCAGATCTTTGTGTTGATGGCATGTTTGCCGTATTTGACCATGTGCAGGGCAGGTTTGATCATCCTTACGCATCATTTCTATTCTACGGGAGGGATGCAGCAGGAGATTTTATCCCTATCAAGCAACTGCGTGAAAAGTATAATAGGCCTCGGCATGAATTGCCAATGGATCCACCGGAGGACAGTTGAAGTGATGCTTAAAGAGTAGTGGATGGTGTTGGTTGTAGGGATTTGGAGCTGAAAATACCTTTGGTATACATCTTTTTTCTATCTCTATGTATATAACTCATTGAGGTGCTTTCCTTTCTCAAGTTATCCCTCTTATGATCATAATTTCCGCAACATCCTCTGCAGGGTGTTTGGTCTTGCTAGGATATCCTTTCATTGAGACGAAGTATATATATATGAACACACTTTTACTAAATGAGCTAGGACTTCTACTGGCTGCCCTTATTTTGTTATTTCTCTAATTGTATGAGGACAGTTTTCTTTTAAAATTTTGGATGTTCATCACCCTCGCTCTTTTATCCATGAGGACGATGCTTTGTACAGCATATATCTGTGAAATATTTTATACATGTTGGACAAAAAGAAATATTTTATTCATCGAAACTAAGCCCTTTATTTGTCACATTCAGTCTATTAAACCAAGATTCTTGAACTCAGATCTTGCTTTCCTCTCCACTTAGATATTTTTCACTGAAATTATGGTGATCAGAGCATTCTGATCCCTCCATTACTAGTTCTTATGTGCACGATGGGTCACATACGAGAGCCTATAAAACAAAGTTAGAAAAAACACATAGATTGTTATAAAATTGGGGGAGATTTTTACTATTTGATGGAATAATACAAATTTGATCAAACTTGATCAAGGTAATAATACAACTTTGGTAATAATAATATATTTTTGATAATAATATGTAGAAGAGAATAATAAATTTAGATGGAGGGAGATTGGAAGAGAAGTGTATGGAATGAGAAGAGAGTGAAGTTTATGGTGGGTTGTAATTGTATGAAAGTGAAGGAATGAAGGTTATTTATAGTTGGAAATTGGAGGATAAAAAAAAAATAAGTATGATTAATTTAAAAGGATAAAATCAAAGGGATGTTAGGTAAAGGAAGATGATATTAGGATTAGGACAAATGAAATTATGGAGGATAATTAGCCAAAGAGATAATTCCAAGTAGAAGTTTGGTGTATGGGTAAAGTATTTATCGGGGGTAAGTTTGGGTATGGTAAAAATGAGTTTTACTGGATGGTAACAATGACATTCATCATAATTTATTTATAACACTCCCCCTTGAATGTCATTGCACCTTTGATAGAATACGCTTAGGAAGTACTGCCTCGTTAAATACCTTACCAAGAAAAATCCAATGGGACAAAAACTTGGTGAAGGAAAGAAGAGTGCAGTGCGTATTCTACTCCCCCTGATTTTGGCATCCCTTGATATCTCGAATCCTCCATAAACCAATCCTCTTCATCAATTCTTCAAAAGTTGTAGTAGGAACTGATTTTGTAAATAAATCTGTCAGATGTCACTTGAATGATTCTTGATGTATCCTCCTTTCAATTGGGCAATCCAGCTAGCATTATCTTCATAAATCGCGTTGGAACATCTTCCTTGCTAACTAATCCATATGAATCTTGACTATGCTGCATCATCGATCTTAGCCAAGCACATTCTCAGCTAACTTTATGTATGAACACAATTTCTCCATTATTTGAAGAGGCAACAACGATACTTTGTTTTTTGGTCACAATGATACTTGATGTATCTGCCTGTGCTTTTTGTAGATCAAATAAAAGACCTACATCTGCAAAACCAACTAGATGCACCTTGGCCTCATAAGGTTAAAATAATTCCATATACCAAGATAATAGAATATGTATTTATAACAAAAGCTTCAGGCTTTATGTTACAAGCAATACATATTGTACTTAGACAGGGTACTCCAGGACCTGTCTAATAGCACGGTATTTGGAAGCATCTTCTGGAGTTCCAATCACTAAACATATCAACATAAATTTATCCATACTCATAATGATCATGTAAAGATTAACTCCAAATTTTGTAATTTCCCGGGAATTAGTTGCTTCAGACAACTTGGATCCTTCAGGGATCTTCATGTTTATTTCACGACTTATGGATCCATAATAGGTTGTAAAAGTATTCATTTGATGCATTTCTAATTCTTTTCATATAATGCCAGACTTATAAAAATAATTGCATCCACCACAGGAGAGTGTATCTCCTCATAATTAATATCAGGTCATTTGGGTAAAACCTTGTGCTATAAAAGTCGTGCTTTTATATCTCATTATCTTTTTGCACAAATACCCTTTTTACGACTGATCAATTTTACACCATCTGGTGTATGGACTACAGGTCCGAAAATTTCTCGCTTCACAAGCAAGTCCAACACAGCCTTAATTACATTTCTCTTATTTTTTTTGGTCAATCGTTTTTGCGCCTACATTCATCAATGTAGGTTCATGATCCTCATTTTTATTTAGCGCTATATTATAAATAAAACAAATATTCCGTCGACGGTTATTTGACGTCGGTTCCATCACATTCCTGACACTGTAATTGAGATCTCATCATTTTCATTTATTTCAGATACCTGTGTTACTTCTGGAACTTTATCAATCTGTGTCAGAAAACCTTTTTTGGAGGATTTTCCTCTTCTTGAGGAATTTTGATACAAACCTCTACTGGAGGCCTTATTTTCTTACTGGGGCCATCTTATCTCTTTACTCCATTTTCTCTATCGAGAATTTCTTTTCTTTTGGAACCGAGTATATTCTATGCTTTATGCGTACTTTAGATTCATTTGCATACTATGCTTGTTCTTCTGGAACATTAATTTGAACAGGAGCATATGCAGCTGGTATGGTCACACTTTTCAAATCAATAAATATGTCTGGCAATTGACTTACTAATATGTTGCAAATGAATCATCTTCTGAACTTTATGTTCACACAAATTCGTTTGAGGATCAACAACTATATACTGATAATGTATTTCAATAATATCTTGATCCAGCTGCTTATTTTCTCCCCCTGATGTTTGGTAAACTCTTTCACCAAATTAACAATAAACAAATCTCCAATCGTTAATCAATGGTTTCAATTACTTTGTAATTGATGGAGATTTTTATACCCAACATCTATTCCCAACCTTCTTTAAGGACCAATTTTACCATGCTGTGGTGGAGCATTATATACTGTATAACCAACGAAGATGGGTGTTACTAGTGACCATGAACCAATTAAATGGGGAGACCTTTTGTTTGGCTTCATGCACATAAGTGTTGCTGCATGTAAAATACCATTTTCTCAAATAGTCATATTTCATCAATGGTCCAGCAATCAATTTTCAATGTTCCCCCAGATCTGTTTAGGTTCATTGATTGTAAAAACTTCTGGTTTTTTCAATGAATGACCAAATAAATTTTGTGCATCATTATTGACCCGGGATGGCCCAACCGGTCAAACCAAACAATATGTCCATATACCAACTTCAAGTTGGTGCCAGCTTCAGGCTGGATATGATGACTTAGGAAGATTATTTACCAGCTTCTGGCTGGGGCATACTAGCTATAAATTACATATTTATCAGCCAAATTCTAGTTGGTCTCAGCTTCGGGCTGTGCAAACTGTGTATTTAAACACTTAAAAATTGCTAGCTTTAGGCTAGTGCATTCCAGCTTTTGGCTGGGTATGGTAAGTTTAATAACTTAGATTGCTAGCTTCAAGCTGCAATACATGTGCCAATTTTAGGCTTATATCTGCCACTCATGTCAGAAAAGATCAGAATTATTGAGCAAACTTTTTAAAAAAAAAACAACTTTGGAGCTTACTGACAAATAATGCAAAGTTTTTAATTATCGAAAAATTTTCTGGATCTTTTAGGAGACACAAAAAGAGTCCACATTTGAAAAACTGACACCTAGCTGTCTAATCTCAGACTATAAGAAGGGGAGGCGGTTGAGACAGGAAGATGCAGAAAACTCAGAAAACTCAACAAGACAAGAAAAATGCCTTCCCTAGCTACTGTTTTCTTTGTTGAGGGTGCCTCTCTAGGAAGAAGGAATAGGTTAGCTTATAACATGGTGAATGAGAAGCAAGAGGAATTACCGAATGATCTGGCGAGAATTCCTCGTTTAGTGTTTGTTGATGAACTTTATTCATCTAGGTTCTTTGTAACTCCTATGGAAGAAACATTCTTCCTCGAGGACCAAAGCAATCTAAGGGCTTCCTTTTATGGCTCGGCTAACTCTATTATGTTTTTCATATCTAATAGACTGCAGGATTTTCAGCTAGAGCCTTCATGTCAAATTTTAAATCAAAGCAGTTATTATCAGGTTTCCATGATGGCTCGGAGCGTCCCAAGGGTGACTGGGTTACCACCTACATGGCCTAAGGTACGACTTCTACTATGGAATTGCAGGGGTGTAGCAAGAAGGTCCCAAGATTTTGTGCGTACCTTAAGGGATCTGAAGAATCAGTACAAGCCCAACATGGTACTGATTACTGAGACTTTGTGGCAAGCAGGAGAAAATCATGGTGTAATCCCACTCCGTTTTCCTGCAACGAATCGGTTTGAGATACCTGGAGAAAACAACATGGGTGGTATGTGGTTCTCCTGGAACGACAGTGTTAGGGTCAACATCAACAACGAGGCTCAGAGTTTTAGAGTCAATGTTGTACCCAACAGATAAATATCTGTATAAACTTATGTATGAGGACAATTCCTCTTTGAATGTTCTCCAGTTATGGATCCATTATGCAATAATAATATGCATATTTTCCCTTTGCCATTAAAACCTCATCCAGGGCCATAAGCACAATTAATTATACTGTCTTATTCGCTTCAGGGAATAGAGTAGAGTCAATTCAACGGGATCCATAATAATCTCTTTTATTACTGTAAATGGGGGTTTCTGTACTCTTCAAGAGTATTAGCTCTTCCAGAGCGTAAATATATGATCTTCTAGATCATAGTAAAGCATGCGTTCTTCAGGAACATATTCAAACTTATGCTCTTCTGGAGCGTATTAAATTTTTTTTATTTCGAGATTGTACTATCACATGTTATGTGAAATAGTTGACATCCACACATATAATTCTCCCCCTTGGATGTCAACTTGCATTGTCTTCAGGACAAATGCCTGAGCCATTATTCTAGAAACGATGATAAAATGCTGTAAAGTAAATAAAATAAAATAAAATAGCACATAATAATAAAACTGAAACATAAATTAAAATTATTCAATATATACTGGCTTGCACCTTCAGGGTAAGCAAGATAATAACAGTACCCATCATCGGATGGTCATACAATATCCACCTTCTGGTGGTCATAAAATATCCACCTTCTGGTGGTCATACAACATCTTTCTTCAATTTTCCTCAAAGATCTGCGGGATCTTTTGGCAGTAAGACATCCAGTCTTTGCTATATATTCGCTTTTTATTGCGTCTGCCAGACAATTTGCATTTAAAATGCATTCAATGCCCATAACAAATTTCTTCCGGAAATTTTAAGGGCCTTCAATTAACATAATTCCAAAATTTAAATAAATAAAAGACTTAATTAAAAATAAAAAAACATGGGCCTTTTATAAATTAGCCCAGTCAAAAATAAATAACCAAAAATTAAATACGATGGGCCTTATATGAGCCCAAGAATAACGTAAATGAAATTAAAGCGAAAATTAAATGCAATGGGCCTTGTATGAGCCCAATCAAAACGTAAATGAAAACGAGAAATTAAATATAATGGGCCTTTTTGTAGCCCAATAAATAACCGAAAATTAAAGGCAATGGGCCTTTTATGAGCCCATTTGTAATTTAAATAAAAATATAAATATAAATTTAATACAAGCATAATAATAGATATAATATACACCTACTCGATAAATCTTTCGACAATAATAATGGCATAATAATAAAGAATATATATATATATATATATATATATATATATATATATATATATATATATATATATATATATGCTTACTCGATAAATCTTTCAACAATAATAATAGCATAATATTAAAGAATATATAACATATATAGAAAGGATGAAAGTAGTAATAAGAAAAGTTTTAGAAATAAATACCTTAATAGAGTAGAGACTCGTGCTGATAACGTGTTATAAAATTGGGGGAGATTTTCACTATTTGATGGAATAATACAAACTTGATCAAACTTGATCAAGGTAATAATACAACTTTGGTAATAATAATACACTTTCGATAATAATATGTAGAAGAGAATAATAAATTTAGATGGAGGGAGATTGGAAGAGAAGTGTATGGAATGAGAAGAGAGTGAAGTTTATGGTGGGTTGTAAGTGTATGAAAGTGAAGGAATGAAGGGGTATTTATAGTTGGAAATTGGAGGATAAAAACAAATAAGTATGATTAATTTAAAAGGATAAAATCAAAGGGATGTTAGGTAAAGGAAGATGATATTAGGATTAGGACAAATAGAATTATGGAGGATAATTAGCCAAAGAGATAATTCCAAGTAGAAGTTTGGTGTATGGGTAAAGTATTTACCGGAGGTAAATTCGGGTATGGTAAAAATGAGTTTTACTGGATGGCAATAATGACATTCACCATAATTTATTTATAACATAGATGAAAATATATGAAAATTGAATACCAATTTATTGGTGCCCTTTGTGTGAAAACCCTCTTTCTCTTATTCACTCTCCTCCCTCCCTCTCCTCGCATCTCTCTCCCTCTTTGTTAACAAAAAAGTTGAGAAGACCTAGCGACTCAACTCATGTGTCTGTTATGTACTAAGCTGTATGACGGTTCACACGGTCATGTACTACATGTCACTCAAAGATACAAGATTATGTTGATAATTATAACTACCAGTACACGTGTCACGGGGTCATTACCCTCTCCCCAAAAGGTCAACCTAGTGAGGTGTGCAGTACCCCTGTATATATGGCCCAAGACCTTCCCCTTCCTTTCCTATGTGGGATTCCGTCACATTCTCCCCAACCGAATCCAATGATGCCCTCGTCGTACCCTACTCCGTCCCCACGGAGCGCTTGACGTGACATCAGAGTTGGGTCGGGTCGGCTCCGCTACCACTTGTCACGGGGTCATTACCCTCTCCCCAAAAGGTCAACCTAGTGGGGTGTGCAGCACCCCTGTATATATGGCCCAAGACCTTCTCCTTCCTTTCCGATGTGGGATTCCGTCACAACACGTGTCCTTAATGTGTTGGAGAGACCACGTAGCTGGGTAGTGATATAACCGTTGTACCAGAGCCGTTACTGGCATGAAATGAGAATTGTGATTTCTTTTCTCCCTCCCAACAGATTCTCTCTATTCTCTCTTCTTCTCTACCAAATTCTCTTCTCCTCCTCTAAATCCCTAGTTCTACTCTTAACATTGGTAGCGGAGCACCGATCATGGTGAACAAAAACAAAATCGCCAGAATTCGGTTGAAGATCAGGTCCGTGACCTTGGCACTTCTTTATCGGAGCTGCATACGGCGGCGAGCGAAGCGAAACGTAGCCGTGTTGATCTATTATCCAAGCACGATCTTCTTTCTTCCAAACAGGATGAGCTAATGGCATCGCAGCTTCGGCTGTTTCAACAACTTGAAGGCCTCTGTGATTTGTTCACATCCGTGGCGCTAAAAGACTCAGCTCCGGCCAAGGATTCTACACCGTCGAAAGATTCTCTTCCGGTGACGGATTCTACTTCGACGAAGCCTCGTCTAGCTACTGTTGACTTGGAAGAACCTGGTATCTTACCTACACCAGCGGAGAGCAAGCTTTCTGCAGATTCTGGTAACATTCCTTCTCCCGTGGTTCAACCTAAGAAACCGGATGAAAATGTTGTTAATCCTTCTACGGCTAAATCAAATGATGCTGTGGGTACTGATTCTGGTCTTATGTCCACGGCGGGGGTTTTTAATCCAAAATTTCCAAAGCTGCATATTGTTCCGTTTTGTGGTGAAAATCCGAGGGGATGGCATCGCAAATGCAGTAAATACTTTGATCTATATAAAATTCCTGAGCAGGATAAACTAGAAATTGCCACTATGTATCTTGATGATAAGGCTGATATGTGGTTTCATGGACTGTTGTTTGATAAACCAACGGTTACTTGGAGTGAATTTTCTAAAGAACTTTGCATTCGTTTTGGAGTCACTGAATTTTGGATGTGATGGAAGAGTTTAAGCTTCTTCGGCAGACGAGGACAGTAGTAGAATATCAGGAGAAATTTGAAGCTCTAAGATCCTTGTTGCTGGATATGGGAGCCTCTTTCATTGAAGCATAATATTTTTCCTTCTTCCTTATTGGATTAAAGGATGATCTTAAACCCTGGGTAAAAATACTAGCACCAACGACTCTTGCTGATGCTTTTAAACAAGCAAAGATGCAAGAACTATCATTACAGACCATGTAGAAGGAAATTAAAGCACCACCAGCTCGTCCCATACAATATACAGATTCCAGTCCTCGAGGTAATGCTCTTGCTCTGACCAATTCTAGTCGAGCCTTGGTGATTAGACCACCGGATCAATCTCGACAGCTGTTGCTTGAACAAAAAAGAAAGGCTGGCCTGTGTTTTCGTTGTGGCGACAAATACTCGCCAGGTCATCAGTGCAAGCTTAAACTCTTGCATTGTATTGAATCTATTGATGTAATCGATACTGTTGACCCTGGTATTGTAGCTGTAAAAATGTTAGAGCCAGATGTGGAAGTTCAAGAAGAAGCTTCTATATTGCATACACTATCTAATGGAGTTGGAGTCTTGAAAATTAATGTTGAATTTAAGGGCAGGAAATTGTTGATCATGGCAGACAGTGGGAGTACACTAAGCTATCTGAGTAGTTCAGTGGCCCAGGAACTTGGCATTCCCTTACAACCAGCTCCACCACTATCTGTGATGGTAGCTAATGGTCAACGTATGTGTAGCACTCAGACTTGCAGGAATTTTGTATGGCAGATGCAGGGAGTTCAGTTTTGTGGAGAGTTGAGAATTCTTGATCTTACTAGTTGTGATATGATTTTGGGGGTGGATTGGATGTTACCCTTCGGTCCAGTCTCTTTAGATTGGAGGCAGTCTAAGCTATCATTGTTGAAAGATGGTCAGCTTATTGAGTTGTCATGGAAGATGGACACTTCTAAGGAGTTGCAGATGATCTCAGTGGAGGCACTTCATAAGTGTTTTCGAGTTAATCAGAGTGATGTGGAGTTGATTCTGATCCAAATGGATGCTAAAACAAGGGAAGGTACTTCTGACCCTCATCCTTCTTGTATTTCACACTTGTTGACTGAGTTTTCTGACATAGTTGCTGAACTTACTTCATTACCTCCCCATAGAACTTATGATCATTCCATTACCTTACAGCCAAACATTGAACCAATCAATTTGCGTCCCTATCGCCATACACATGACCGAAAAGACGAAATTGAGCGTCAAATCACTGAAATGTTAGCCTCTACCATCATTCAACCAAGCCAAAGCCCTTTTGCATCCCCTGTCCTTCTAGTCAAAAAGAAAGATGGGACTTGGCGGATGTGTATAGATTACAGACAACTCAATGACAAAACTATTAAGAACAAATTTCCTATTCCCATGGTGGATGATCTACTTGATGAACTAGGGGGAGCACAATATTTTTCTAAGCTAGACTTACACTCTGGTTACCACCAAATTAGAATGAACCCCTCAGACATTCCTAAAACTGCCTTTAGAACTCACCATGGGCATTATGAATTCCGAGTTATGCCCTTTGGACTCACAAATGCCCCAGCCACTTTCCAAGCCTTGATGAACCATATCTTTGCACCTTTTCTTTGAAAATTTGTTTTGGTATTCTTTGATGACATCCTTATCTACAGTCCTACCCTTGAAACTCATAAAATCCACCTGCGTATGGTTTTTCAGAAACTTAGAGACCAACCACTCTTTGCTAAACAATCCAAATGCTCTTTTGCTCAGTCAAGTGTGGAATACTTAGGTCACATTATCTCTAAAGAAGGAGTATCTACTGACCCTAGGAAAACTGAAGCTATTCTCAAGTGGTCGAAACCTACAACTCTCAAAGAACTTAGATCTTTCCTTGGACTCACAGGGTACTATCGAAAGTTTGTGTATCACTATGGCATTATTAGTAAGCCACTCACTGATTCGACCAAGAAGGATGCATTCCATTGGGGATGTGAGGCAGATGAGGCTTTTGAAGCTTTGAAAATAGCTTTAACTTTTGCCCTTGTGTTGGCTCTTCCCGATTTTTCCAAGCCTTTTGTTTTGGAAACTGATGTCTGTGATAGTGGTTTTGGAGCATTTCTAATGCAGGAGGGTAGGCCTTTAGCATTTTTGAGTAAGGCTTTGGGTGTTAGAACGGCTGGACTCTCCATTTATGAGGAGTAGTTGGCAATTTTAAAAGCTGTGGAACATTGGAGACATTTTCTAGAATATGGGGAGTTCATCATAAAGATAGACCATGAGAGTTTGAAGTTCTTATTAGAGCAGAGAATATAGACTGCCATGCAGAAGAAAGGGTTAACTAAGCTGCTTGGGCTATCTTATAAAATTCTTAGTGAAGAAAATGTAGTTGCTGATGCCCTGTCTAGATGTCCAGCAATACATCAGCCAGCAGAAGCAAGTTTAGCAGCCATTTCAATGATCATTCTAGAGTGGTACAAGGAGATTGTCGATAGTTACCCCACTGATAAAGAAGCTAAGAAGACACCGGAGGCATTTTCCCTGCTCCCAAATTCTGGTACAATTCCAGCTTATCCTCACTTCTCACTTAAACAAGGTATGCTGCGTTATAAGGATCGATTATATGTGGGAAATGATCCACAATTAAAGCAACATATAATCAATAGTATTCACTCCTCTACTGTTGGTGGTCATAGCGGGGTGTTGGCTACTTATCAAAGACTAAAACAACTATTTTACTGGAAGGGAATGAAGGAAATGATCAAAGTGTTTGTGGGAGAATGTGATATTTGTCTGAGAAGTAAGTCTGAAATCTTCCTTATCCTGGTCTACTTCAGCCTTTACTAGTTTCATCAAATGTGTGGACTGACATCAGCCTTGACTTCATTGAGAAACTCCCAAAGTCTGAAGGCAAAGACACCATTCTAGTTGTGGTAGACAGACTGAGTAAATATGCTCATTTCCTCCCTTTAACTCATTCATTTACAGCTAAGGATGTGGCAGCCATTTTTATGAAAGAAATCTGTCGTCTACATGGATTGCCTAAAAGTATAGTCTCAGATAGA
>JAKUCV010006008.1:22376-33109 GCA_028386065.3 Turnera subulata
GAGAATAATAAATTTAGATGGAGGGAG
This sequence comes from Turnera subulata, assembly GCA_028386065.3. NCBI lineage: Eukaryota > Viridiplantae > Streptophyta > Magnoliopsida > Malpighiales > Passifloraceae > Turnera > Turnera subulata. Next base: position 22,404 of record JAKUCV010006008.1, read on the forward strand.
ATTGGAAGAGAAGTGTATGGAATGAGAAGAGAGTGAAGTTTATGGTGGGTTGTAAGTGTATGAAAGTGAAGGAATGAAGGGGTATTTATAGTTGAAAATGGGAGGATAAAAACAAATAAGTATGATTAATTTAAAAGGATAAAATCAAAGGGATGTTAGGTAAAGGAAGATGATATTATGATTAGGACAAATGGAATTATGGAGGGTAATTAGCCAAAGAGATAATTCCAAGTAGAAGTTTGGTGTATGGGTAAAGTATTTACCGGAGGTAAATTTGGGTATGGTAAAAATGAGTTTTACTGGATGGTAACAATGACATTCACCACAATTTATTTATAACACTCCCTCTTGAATGTCATTGCACCTTAGATAGAATACGCTTAGGAAGTACTGCCTCGTTAAAAACCTTACCAAGAAAAACCCAGTGCGACAAAAACTTGGTGAAGGAAAAAAGAGCGCAGTGCGTATTCTACTCCCCCTGATTTTGGCTTCCCTTGATATCTCGAATCCTCCATAAACCAATCCTCTTCATCAATTCTTCAAAAGTTGTAGTAGGAACTGATTTTGTAAATAAATCTACCAGATGTCACTTGAATGATTCTTGATGTATCCTCCCTTCAATTGGGCAATACAGCTAGCATTATCTTCATAAATCGTCGTTGGAACATCTTCCTTGCTAACTAATCCACATGAATCTTGACTATGCTGCATCATCGTTCTTAGCCAAGCACATTCTCGGCTATCTTCATGTATGAACACAATTTCTCCATTATTTGAAGAGGCAACAACGATACTTTGTTTTCTGGTCACAATGATACTTGATGTATCTGCCTGTGCTTTATGTGGATCAAATAAAAGACCTACATCTGCAAGACCAACTAGATGCACCTTGGCCTCACAAGGTTAAAATAATTTCATATACCAAGATAATAGAATATGTATTTATATATTATATTCCAATATAAATACGTTAGAGAAAAATTATATTTTGCAAATAAATTTATAGCAAAAGCTTCAGGCTTTATGTTACTAGCAAGATAAATTGCATTTAGATAGGGTACTTCAGGACCAATCTAATTCTTTATGAGATTTTTCATCATAGCACGGCATTTGGAAGCTTCTCCAGGAGTTCCAATAATATTTAAATTACAAAAACACATATGAATTATCAACATAAGCAAAAATAAATTCATGCACATACTTTATACTATGCACACGCAAATTGGTTTAAACCATCAATTTAACTTAATTTTGTATATTCCCGGGAATTAGTTGCTTCAAGCAACTTGAATCCTTCAGGGATTCTCTTATATACATCATGATATATAGATCCATAGAAATATAGGCTGTAAGGGCATCTATTAGATGCGTTTCTAATTTTTTATATTATGCCAGACTTATCAAAAATAATTGCATCCATCACAAGGCAGTATATCTCCTCACAATTAATATCAAGTCGTTTGGGTAAAACCTTGTGCGATAAGTTGTGCTTTGAATTTTTCTATTATGATTTCCTTTTTGCACAAATACCCATTTTTCAATCGACTGGTTCTACACCATCTGGTATACGGACTACAGGTCCGAAAAATATCTTGCTTCACTTGCGAGTCTAACACAGCCTTAATCATGTTTCTCAATTTGACCAATCATTCTACGCCTACATTGACCACTAGATGTAGGTTCATGATCCTCATTTTATTTAGCGCTATATTATAAATAAAACAAGTATTCCGTCGACGGTTATTTCACGTCGATTCCATCTTATTCCTGACACTATAATCGAGATCTCATCATACTCATTTATTTTAGGTACCTGAGTTGCTTCTGGAACTTTATCAATTGTGTCAGAAAAACCTCTTCTGGAGGATATTTAATATGAACCTCTACTGGAGGCCATCTTTTCTAACTGGGGCCATCTTATATCTTTTACTCCATTCTCTCTATCGAGAATTTTGTTTTCTTTTGGAACCGAGTATATTTTATGCTTCTTGCGTACTTTAGATTCATTTGCATACTATACTTGTTCTTCTGGAACATTAATTTGATCAGGAGCACTTGCAGCTGGTATATAAGATTTGGTCACTTTATGTGTCTGGAAATTGCATATAAATTTTCTTGCAAATGAATCATCTTTTGAACTTCAGGTTCACACTAATTTGTTTGAGGATCAAAACTAGATATTGATATGTATTTCAGTAAACTCTTGATCCAGCTGCTTATTTCCTCCCCCTTATGTTGGGTAAACTCTTTCATCTAATTAATAATCAACATACCCAACATACTCAACATATATTCTCATTCTTTTTTAAAGACCCACTTTACTATGCTGTGGTGGAGCATTAGGTACATATACTGTACAATCAACGGTCCAAAGATGGGTTTGTGACCATGAACCAATAAGATGGGGAGATTTTATGATAACTTGTTGGCTTGATGCACACAAGTGATGCTGCAAGTAAAATATCATTTTCTCAAACAGTAATATTTCATTAACAATGGTCCTGCAATCAATTGTCAATATTCTCCCAGATCTGTTTGGGTTTATTTCCAATGATATACATTATCCATTGAAGAAATATACCAGTATTATCTAGACATATAGTCTTATCACATAATTAGGGATGTGTACCCGCAAGTGGCTTAACCATTAAAATCAGTGCGCACAATGCCAACTTGCATCACACAATAGACCATCTAGTCGATGCATCATAAAAATAACCTAGATGGTCAACACGGCGGATTTATCAGTCCGCGCACATGTCCCTGAATTATTCCCAAGCATACTGGTGATTCTAGGCCAACCTCATCTTAGGAAGACCGAACAATCAATTTTCGCAGCAAACAAACTCATGGAAATTCATTGATTGTAAAAACTTCTAGTTTTTCAATGAATAACCAAATAATTTTCATGCATCATTATTGTACCGGGATGGCCCATCCGGTCATGCCAAACAATAAATCCATGAACCAACTTCGAGTTGGTGCCAGCTTCAGGCTGCGCAAGCTGTGTATTTAAACACTTAAAATTGCTAGCTCCAGGCTAGTGCATTCCAGCTTCTAGCTGGATATGTTAAGTTTCAATTACTCAACTGCTAGCTTCAGGCTAGCTATATATGTGTCAATTTTAAGCTTATTTCTGCAACTCATATCAGAAAAGATCAGAATTATTGAGCAATAATTAAAGTAGTGGCAAAATTTTTCAAAAACAAAACCTCGAAGATTGAAAAGCTTTGGAGTTTACTGACAAATAATGCAAAGTTTTTAATTACTGAAAAATCTTCTGGATCTTTTCGGAGACAGAAAAAGAGTCCACATTTGAAAAACTGACACCTAGCTGTCTAATCTCAGACTATAAGCAGGGGAGGCGGTTGAGACAAGAAGATGCAGAAAACTCAACAAGACAAGAAAAATGCCTTCCCCAGCTACTGTTTTCTTTGTTGAGGGTGCCTCTCTAGGAAGAAGGAATAGGTTAGCTTATAGCATGGTGAATGAGCAGCATGAGGAATTACCGAATGATCTGGCGAGAATTCCTCGTTTAGTGTTTATTGATGAACTTTATTCATCTAGGTTCTTTGTAACTCCTATGGAAGAAACATTCTTCCTAGAGGACCAAAGCAATCTAAGGGCTTCCTTTTATGGCTCGGCTAACTCTATTATGTTTTTCATATCTAATAGACTGCAAGATTTTTAGCTAGAGCCTTCATGTCAAATTTTAAATCAAAGCAGTTATTATCAGGTTTCCACGATGGCTCGGAGCGTCCCAAGGGTGACTGGGTTACCACCTACATGGCCTAAGGTATGACTTCTACTATGGAATTGCAGGGGTGTAATAAGAAGGTCCCAAGATTTTGTGCGTACCTTAAGGGATCTGAAGAATCAGTACAAGCCCAACATGGTACTGATTACTGAGACTTTGTGGCAAGCAGGAGAAAATCATGGTGTAATCCCACTCCGTTTTCCTGCAACGAATCGGTTTGAGATACCTAGAGAAAACAACATGGGTGGTATGTGGTTCTCCTGAAACGATCTGTTAGGGTCAACATCAATAATGAGGCTTAGAGTTTTAGAGTCAATGTTGTACCCAACAGATAAATATCTGTATAAACTTATGTATGAGGACAATTCCTCTTTGAATGTTCTCTAGTTATGGATCCATTATGCAATAATAATATGCATATTTTCCCTTTGCCATTAAAACCTCATCTAGGGCCATAAGCACAATTAATTATACTGTCTTATTCGATTCAGGGAATAGAGTAGAGTCAATTCAACGGGATCCATAATAATCTCTTTTATTACTGTAAATGGGGATTTCTGTACTCTTCAAGAGTATTAGCTCTTCCAGAGCGTAAATATATTATCTTCTAGATCATAGTAAAGCATGCGTTCTTCAGGAACATATTCAAACTTATGCTCTTCTGGAGCGTATTAAAAAATTTTTTATTTCGAGATTGTACTATCACATGTTATATGAAATAGTTGACATCCACACATATAATTCTCCCCCTTGGATGTAAACTTGCATTGTCTTCAGGACAAATGCCTGAGCCATTATTCTAGAAACGATGATAAAATGCTGTAAAGTAAATAAAATAAAATAAAATAGCACATAATAATAAAACTGAAATGTAAATTAAAATTATTCAATATATACTGGCTTGCACCTTCAGGGTAAGCAAGATAATAACAGTATCCATCATCGGATGGTCATACAATATCCACCTTATAGTGGTCATAAAATATCCACCTTCTGGTGGTCATACAACATCTTTCTTCAATTTTCCTCAAAGATCTGCGGGATCTTTTGGTAGTAAGACTTCCAGTCTTTGCTGTATATTCGCTTTTTATTGCGTCTGCCAGACAATTTGCATTTAAAATGTATTCAATGCCCATAACAAATTTCTTCCGAAAATTTTAAGGGCCTTCAATTAACATAATTCCAAAATTTAAATGAATAAAAGACTTAATTAAAAATAAAAAAACATGGGCCTTTTATAAATTAGCCCAGTCAAAAAATAAATAACCAAAAATTAAATACGATGGGCCTTATATGAGCCCAAGAATAACGCAAATGAAATTAAAGTGAAAATTAAATGCAATGGGCCTTGTACGAGCCCAATCAAAACGTAAATGAAAACGAGAAATTAAATATAATGGGCCTTTATGTAGCCCAATAAATAACCAAAAATTAAAGACAGTGGGCCTTTTATGAGCCCATTTGTAATTTAAATAAAAAAATAAACATCAATTAAATACAAGTGTAACGACCCAGGTAAAATTTTTGTGATTTTACCGAGTTGTTTTAACTCTTACAACGGTAAATAAAATTTTACCGCTGTAAATCGTCTACCGCACCAAGTTTTCCGAGTTTTACCGGGAGTAACTGAGTTTCGTTTCGACCGCTGAGGATATACGACGTCTTGGAGTTTCTTTCGTTAACCGAGCCTCAGAACTATTTTTCGAGGGTTACTCGGGACTTCCGAGCCTCCTTTACAATTAACCGAGCCTCGGTTTTCAGATCGGAGACCTGGACGACGTTCAGGGATATTTACCAGATTTTCAGAGTCTAAGTTGTATTTTCGAACACGGGACGGAATTTGACGGAAAGACGGATAAGCCCCTATGCTTTGAGCAGACTAAAGCCGGAACGGAGGACATCGACGGACAAACGAATTGGCCGACGCTCGAGACACATTTCTCCCTCCCGGGCTAACTCATCCTCTCTCCCGTTTCTTTTCCTTTTCTCATTTTCCTACTTCCTTTCTTTTTCTTTATTTTTCTTTTTTTCCTTATTTTTCTTTTTCCCTTTTCTCTTTTCTCTTTCTCTTTTCTTTTTCTCCTCCTTTTTTCTTTCTTTTCACTATCTCTTCTCCACCGGCACACCCGTGACCAACCGGCCCTCCCCTCTCTTTCTTTCTTTTCATCTTTTTTTTCCTTGTCTTCTTCCTCCTTCCTCATCTACTTCCTCACCAATTTCTTTCCTCCCTCCCTCACCGAGCCACATACACCCATCAGTCCCTCCCTCTCCCAAGCCGAAGTCATCACCATCCTTTCTCCTCTTCCTCCCCTGCCCCTGTCGCGACCGTCGCCGCTTCCTCGCCCCTGCCCTCCTCCACCTCACCACCGTCGAAGCCACCATAGAGCAGAGGAGCGACACCGCCGCCTTGCTCCTGCTCGCGACTGCCGCCACCATTCCAAGGCCAGCCCGACACCGCTCCCCTCCTCGTGCTCTCGCCGCCGATCTGTGGAGTGGAACCCGACGAGTTATTGTCCCCTCCTCTTGATGCTTCCGACGCAGCCTCCACGACGACGAGCAAGCCGTCGCTTCTCGCCGCCCCCTCTATCTCTCGCCGCTGTAGCCGAAAGTGACGCCCCGCACACCGCCGCCGACAAGCGAGTTCGCCTCGCTGCCGACACGCCTGCAGCTGCCGGTCCTCCCTTCGCCGCCTCCTTTTCCTTCCGCCTCCCTCCCTCCAGCCGCTGCTCGTGTTTCGATCGAAGAAACCGAGCTCGAGCCACTGCCGTGTGAGTAAGCTGTGACGCCCGATCCTTCTTTCTTCTCCTTGTCTCTCGATTTCTTCTCTTCTGTCTCGATTCTATACTGAGACCCTGTGTTGCTAAACCGAGTGTGGATTTGGGTGTTGCAGTGGATGCGGATTGTTGTGTTGTTTGTTATGGCGATGATGGCGAGTGTGTTGATGGTCGAATTGTTGTTCTGGTGGTGTGGTAATGGTGTTTGGTCAGGCGATGAACAGTAGCAGAGGACATTGGGTGTGTTGTGGGCTTCCGTGAACAGTACCGACCGGAATCCGGCGAGCTTCCGGTGTCCCGGGAATTTTTCGGCGAGGCCCGGGCAACTCCGGTGTGAACAGTGCGTTCCTCAAGAAGCGAAACTCGGTGGACGGGTTGCTTCGGTAATTCCTTGGACTCGTTTATACCATGAGCTCGGGTTTGGGCTCGGTGCACAAACGAGCTCGGAAACGGGCCGACGTGCGGAGGCCCATGTTCCCGTGACATATATGCGTGTGGTGGACCTAATAACGAAACCGATGGATAAGTTAAAAATGAGGACGTAATATATAATTAAGCAGATAATGATTTAAACTACGAATTAAAAACGATTTAATTTTGGATTTAACTATGTATTCATAAGTCTAATATATATAACCCGCGCATGATTTATTTTATGGCCGCATTATGCTTTTATAATTTCCTATGTACCGGAACTATAATAGTGGCATTGTTATTTTGATGAAATATTATATCAGTTATATTATTCCATCTAAAGATTTTATTAGTATGAGCTATATTACGATATCGGCTACAAATATTTAATGGTTATAATTACCTACAGCCATGATAGCAATGTTTAACAGAAACAGTTTTAAAACGAGGATGACAACTTTAATTGTGGAAAAGCCGAATAATAAAATAATAGCTAACAACATGCATTGCACTCTTTGATGTGCATTATATGTGATTATATGTTTTGGACATGATATAGGGACAGATAACCTATATGGTTATGTACCGGATTCAGAGGCATACCAGGTGAGGATGGATAACCCTTGATATGTGCCCGTAGTACTGTGTATGATTTGTTGTTTGATTGAACTGCTGAGTTGATTACCGACTGTTATTTGATTGCCGTGGAAATTGTTGATGCTGTTGATTGGATTGTGATTAGGCTTGTGGATATTGTGTTGTATAATATAGAACTCTTGGCTGTGATTAATTGACGTTAAAAGTCTGTTGATGATTTGATTTGAGGAATAAACTGGAATAATAGAAAGTTGGATAATTGAGAATAGAGTAATGAAACTGGATTGAATTGAAATGATGATATAATTGTCACGTGGAAAGTAGTGGTACGACTAGATGGTTAGAGACTAGTTCTGTGGTGTCATGGCGGGTTTGGTTGGTTGATGGGGATGTTGATCCCGGATGATGTTGTTATTGGGATGTTGATCCCGGATTTGTGATATTGGGATGTTGATCCCGGATTTGTGATATTGGGATGTTGATCCCAGATTGTTGGTATTGGGATGTTGATCCCGGATTGTGATTTGGCCTGGCATCCAGAATTAGTTAATAACCAGGTACGACCCTAGCTTGTCCAGTGACGGGGCCCGGAAGATAAAATTGGTAATAAAATAATAAGCATTCTTTTGGTCTTGGCTTTGATATGATTTAATAAGATTCCTCTGTCGTGTTGTTGTGTTGGATTCCTCTGTCGTGTTGTTTGTGTTAGATTCTTCTGTTATAATGGTTGTATTACTTCGAAAGTATTACGGTTGATTATATATCTCTATTTATCCTTCGTCGGTGAGCACTTCGGACTCACCCCTCGCCTGCGGGCTTTCATCCCGTAGGTTGAGTTATTTGTGGTACAGGTTTGGTGCATTCTAGACAGGCTGCGGCGTTATCCCTTGGGCAGGGCTCGGATCCACAGTTTGCATCAGTGTCGCATACAGTGTTTGTGAGTTATTAAAGTCTTCCGCTGTGTATTATTTTGTTATTGTTGGGCCATTGGGCCGATTATGTTGCTAATGACGTTATTGCTTTTGGGCTGTTGAGCCCGTGTTCCTGTTGTATACACTGTATGCTGGACTTATTTTGGTTGGGTCGTCACAGTTCCGCACGTGTTTACTGTGTACGGTAATACGGGTCGGGGCGTTTCAACAAGCATAATAATAGATATAATATACACCTACTCGATAAATCTTTCGGCAATAATAATGGCATAATAATAAAGAATATATAATATATATATGCTTACTCGATAAATCTTTCAGCAATAATAAGAGCATAATAATAAAGAATATATAGCATATATAGAAAGGATGAAAGTAGTAATAAGAAAAGTTTTAGAAATAAATACCTTAATAGAGTAAAGACTCGTGCTGACAACGTGTTATTAAATTGGGGGAAATTTTCACTATTTGATGGAATAATAAAAACTTGATCAAGGTAATAATACAACATTGGTAATAATAATACACTTTTGATAATAATATGTAGAAGAGAATAATAAATTTAGATGGAGGGAGATTGGAAGAGAAGTGTATGGAATGAGAAGAGAGTAAAGTTTATGGTGGGTTGTAAGTGTATGAAAGTGAAGGAATGAAGGGGTATTTATAGTTGGAAATAGGAGGATAAAAACAAATAAGTATGATTAATTTAAAATGATAAAATCAAAGAAATGTTAGGTAAAGGAAGATGATATTATGATTAGGACAAATGGAATTATGGAGGGTAATTAGCCAAAGAGATAATTCCAAGTAGAAGTTTGGTGTAAGGGTAAAGTATTTACCGGGGATAAATTCGGGTATGATAAAAATGAGTTTTACTAGATGGTAACAATGACATTCACCATAATTTATTTATAACAAAAAGATCAGTATAGAGAAAAAGAAAATTACTCCGCCATCGTACTTAAATGTAGAGTCTATTAATTGGTGATATGAGATGACCCAACCCAAGAAGAAGAAAAGGCCTAAGAAGGCAGAAGCCCAACCATTCAACAGGGTCCGGTTCAGTAGGGGGACATTCCGGAAGGTTCCAGAAGGTTCTAGTGTGGGGGACAATTGTGTAGGACAGCTCAACGTAGGAACAGAGAAAATGAAGGGTGACAAGACCCAGGTCGGATAGATGCGAAAAGAGGAGAATGGTAGGATACCGCCGTGTAGGGAAAGTATAAAAGGGAAGATGCACTATCTAAAAATCCCAAGTCCCATTTGTTTGTAGTAGGCTAGTAGCCAGGAGCTCTTAGCTAGAAAAATACCCTGTTTCCTTCATTGTAATACCAAGTTTTTATTAATAAAGTTCTCATTTTTATTAACTTTCTTGCTTGATCTTTAGGATTTCCATTACAAATTTATTTGAGGCTTTAGAATTTGATTTTTCATGGGCATTGCAGAACCTCCAAAAAGCAAACTTTAAAAATAGATTGCTTTGCATATGGTGGTATCATGTAGAACACAATTCCCATCTACAGAATCAGAGATGATGGAGCGGAGCGGAGCTCCCCCATTTACATAATCAGATTCTGTGGGCACTATCGATAACGATAGCGGGACTCAAACCCAAAACCGCATCCTTCGTACTTACTAACGAGCCTACCATTTTTTCCTTTGAAAAAAAAAATCTTAAACAGGCCCCAAGTCATAACTTAATGGCTTAATTCGTGTGAAGCCCAATCTTTCAGAAACCAGATATAAGAAGTATGTCCAATTCTTACTCGTGAAATGTTTGGAAGTATAATTTTTAAGTCCGCCATCATATGAAAAGCCCAAATGAATAAAGGCTTCCCTAAACCTACACTTCTGTTACTAAAATCAGTAAAATGGTAATTGATATGAAATCAAATATAGCATAACATGATCTTTATTGATTGGTATTGTTTTTGTACAATGGATGGATTGAGTACGAAGAATAGAGATCGGGAGAGAGGGGAGAGCCGAGAGAGAGAGAGTGTCCGGGTGGGAGAATGGACCAAAGTCCCCCTTTCCTTTGATATTTTCTCTCTATATATAGTACAAGACAATGAGATTATATGGTCCACGTGTCACACTGTTATAGGTCGTAGGTGGATTTCCTTTGGATAAGCTCGGTTCCCCCGGATAAGCCGATGTAGAGGGCCTCTCGGGCCTCCAGGTTCTAGGCCTCGTCCATAGGCTCGGGTCAAGGGTCTTCAAGTCAAGGGC
>JAKUCV010006009.1:10824-91438 GCA_028386065.3 Turnera subulata
TTTCTTGTCTTGACAAGAAAGGCTTTTCATTTGTAATAAAGGACAATTGTTGTTCCATTTATTTCAATGATGTTTATTATGGTGGTGCGTATTTAAGCAACGGTTTGTATGTTCTTAACCTAGAAACCGCGATCTATAACGTTAATACGAAGAAGGTTAGAATAAACGATTCTAATAAAACCTATCTTTGGCATTGTCGATTGGGCCATATAAACGAGACCCGCATTTCTAAACTCCATAAAGATGGATTTTTAGACTCATTTGATTATGAATCATTTGAGACATGTGAGTCTTGTTTGTTAGGCAAGATGACAAAGGCTCCTTTTACCGGTAAAGGTGAAAGGGCTTCCGACATGTTAGGTCTTATACATAGTGATGTCTGCGGACCGATGTCGACACAGGCTAGAGGCGGTTTTTCATACTTCATTACATTTACTGATGATTTCAGTAGATATGACTATGTGTATGTAATGAGACACAAGTCAGAATCCTTTGAAAAGTTCAAAGAATTCAAGAATGAAGTACAGAATCAACTCGGCAAAAGTATTAAAATGCTTCGATCAGATCGAGGAGGTGAATACTTAGGCCGAGAATTCCTTGATCATCTAAAGGAGTGTGGTATAGTATCACAGCTCACTCCTCCGGGTACGCCTCAACGGAATGGTGTATTCGAAAGGAGGAATAGAACCTTGCTAGACATGGTACGTTCGATGATGAGTCAAGCTGACCTTCCTCCTTCATTTTGGGGACATGCATTATTGAGTGCTGCTTTTACACTTAACCGTGTTCCATCAAAATCAGTCGAAAAGACACCATATGAGATATGGACTGGGAGGCGTCCTAATTTGTCTTTTATGCGGATTTGGGGTTGTGAGGCTTACGTGAGACGTGAAGCATCAGATAAACTCGGCCCTAAATCCGACAAGTGCCTCTTTGTAGGATACCCTAAGGAAACGAAAGGGTATTATTTCTATAATCCTTTAGAGAACAAAGTGTTTGTTGCTCGGACTGCTATTTTTCTAAAAAAGAATTTATTTCTAGAAGAATCAGTGGGAGGAAAATAGAACTCGAAGAAGTTCGGGATAATGAGGCTGAGATGGAACAAGGGCAGGAACCACAAGATGTTGTGGGTGAGATTCCTGTGCCTGTAACACATGGACTGCGTAGGTCGGATAGGACTCGGTATGAGCCTGAGAGATATGGATTTCTCATGACTCATACTGGAGACGTGATGCTCATAGATGAGGATGAGCCCACTTCCTATCAGCAGGCCATCACGGGTCCGGACTCTGAGAAGTGGCTAGAAGCCATGAATTCGGAAATGGAATCCATGTATCAAAACAAGGTATGGTCCTTGGTTGATACACCTGAAGGGGTAAAACCCATAGGGTGCAAATGGGTCTTTAAGAGAAAGGCCGACATGGATGGTAATGTGATTACCTATAAAGGGCGATTAGTTGCGAAAGGTTTCAAGCAAGTTCATGGTATTGACTATGATGAAACTTTTTCACCAGTTGCCATGGTTAAATCCATCCGGATTCTTTTGGCTATAGCGGCATACTATGATTATGAGATATGGCAAATGGATGTCAAAACCGCTTTCCTTAACGGAAATCTTTTAGAGGATGTGTACATGACACAGCCTGAAGGTTTTGTCGATCTAGAGAATGCCAATATGGTATGCAAGTTGCAGAGATCCATTTATGGATTGAAGCAAGCTTCTAGGAGTTGGAATCTTCGTTTCAATGATGTAATCGAAGAGTTTGGTTTCATTAAGAACGAAGATGAACCATTTGTTTACAAGAAGGTTAGTGGGAGCACTATTGTTTTCTTGTTATTGTATGTTGACGACATCTTACTCATTGGGAATGACATTCCGACACTACAGTCTGTAAAGGCTTGGTTAGGAAAGAATTTCTCGATGAAGGACTTAGGAGAAGCTGCCTACGTGTTAGGTATAAAGATCTATAGAGATAGATCCAAAAGGCTTCTCGGGCTAAGTCAGAGTACGTATATTGATAAGGTGCTAAAGAGGTTTCGCATGCAAGATTCCAAGAAAGGATTCTTGCCCTTGTCACATGGCGTAGCTCTCTCAAAGAATCAATGTCCTAGTACATCTAAGGAGAGAGAGCGCATGAGTAAGATTCCTTATGCTTCTGCAATAGGATCTATCATGTATACCATGCTATGTACTCGGCCGGATGTCGCATATGCTTTGAGTGTCACAAGCAGATACCAGTCTGATCCCGGTGAGAGTCACTGGATAGCTGTTAAGAACATCCTTAAGTACTTGAGAAGGACTAAGGATGCATTCCTGGTTTACAGAAGCGTTGATGAGCTCGTTGTAAAGGGTTACACCGATGCTAGCTTCCAAACCGATAGGGATGACTTTAGATCGCAGTCAGGTTATGTGTTTTTGTCTTGGAGGTGGTACTGTGTGCTGGAAGAGTTCCAAGTAGGGAACAGTTACCGACTCTACAACTGAGGCTGTGCAAAGTTCTTTCTAAGAACAATGCACTAGGTCTTTTAGACTAAGACTTTCACACAGCGGAAGCATGATGGTCATGCTGCATCCATTGGTATTAGATACATGTATGATTGGCTTTAGTGCAAGTGGGAGATTGTTAGTGTAATATGCCCAAAAGCCAATCAATGGATGATTGTTCGTAGTCATGTATACACATTAAGATTATTCCAATAAATATCATTTATGAGATAAACGCTTGCACATATTTATAACCCTAGAATATTTTACATTCTTAAATGTCCCTAGTCGATTATGGTTGTAATAATAAGTTAAGACTAGCGTATGTTGAGAATTTATATGTGATATAAATTCTACATATGGGTACAAGTTAGAGAACTTGTGGACTGGACCGACCCACATAAGAACGCTACATGGAACGTTATATGTTTGTCGATAGCGGTTCTTATATGTATTGTCCTTAGACCTGTGATCATCAAGGTTCCCAACATATGAGTCGTATACTTTGATATTACTCTTGGCTATTTCGTAATTGAGTATATGATAAATGTGTAGTGGGTTTTGTATGATCCAGAGGGGATTCGTCCAACCCATATAACGGGTATATTATCGGATGGTTTCTTGATAGAGTTGAACCGTAAATGCATGGCCATGCTCGGATTATGATATGGTGATATCATAGGTATCTGTTTTACGCGGTTAACTCGAGGATCAAGAAACCGAGATTGAACATATGTGAGATTGACATATTCCATGTCTCGTGTTTAATCTTGATAATGGGACGAAGGGACGATGACATGTTACGAGGCATAGTGAATCAGTACTGATCTTGTCGTTCGGGTAGCAATGATGTGTTGCTAGACGCCGCTCTTTGCTTATAATTGTAAATGAGATTTTACAATTATTGCCGGATGTTACAAGTGCCTACAGGGTCACACACAAAGAGCCGTTGATTCGAGCAGGTGGTTGAACCGTGGTTGGACCATGGTTGAACCGGGTGTGGTTGAACTGCGGTTGGACCGTGGTTGGACCAAGGTCGTTTTGGCTGGTTTGGTTCAATAAAAGTCTGACTTATTTGAACCATACTTAGTACTATGATGTGTAATACCATTTGTGGAGACATAATTATGGTGGACCATTGTGTTGGCCACCTTGTCTCTTGAGTGGGATTAGTGGGTGCATAATTGGATTATGCATTGAGTGATCAGATCACTATTCATCACTTAGAGTCTGAAATTTGCAGAGCATTGCTTCTTCTTGAGAGCTTGAGAGTGTCTTGAGATTCTTGAGAGTTTTTCAGACCACATACCTTCTTTGAGAAAGAAGAAAAACACCACATACTCTAGCTTCCGAAATCTGCTGCTAGCACATCAGTTCGGAGGAGCTCGGGTTGGAGATCGTGAGACGATTCCCGGCCAACAATCACGGCTCGTGTGGATACCGTAGAGGAGCGAGTTTTTCATCTGGCTCTTACTGATTCGGCATCTACAGTTGGGTGAAAGACCTCAACCGAACCAGGTATGTAAAATTGTTATTCGGTTTAGCTACCTTCACTTGGATCCTCCATGTATATCCGGTTTTCCCTGCGCATCTTTCTTGCTTTTGATTGTCAATTGCATGATCCGGATACTTACAATCTCATCATCATCTGACACACTTGAGGAAGTATCATCATCATCCCATGTTGCCAAGACTTTCTTTCCTTTGCTCTTGAGAGAATCATGCCTTGATCTCTTCTTGTAAGGGTAATCGGTTTTGATGTGCCTAGGCTTGTTGCACTCAAGGAAAACAATGGACTCTCCTCTTGTCTCACCACGTTTGGAATTTTTCAAGTTCTTCATCTCCTTTTGTAGCTTTTTCATCTTGAGAAACTTTATAAACTTTCTTGTGATGAGAGCCATATCTTCATCTTTTTCACTTGCATCTTCTTCTCTTTGCCTTCAAACTTCATTGCATAGGCAATTAATGAGCCAATTAGTTCATTGTAAGATAGGACATTAAGATCTTTGACCTCTTCTATTGCCGTGACTTTAGCTTCCCACTCCTTACTCAAGGACCTCAATACTTTGGTAACCTTCTCCTTATCACTAATGACCTTACCAAGGCTCACGAGATTATTGCATAGAGTAGAAAACCTAGTGTTCATCTCACTAACGGACTCATTAGGCATCGTAGCAAAAAGCCATAATCTCTCATAAGTCTATTAGTCTTTGATTCATTAACTTGGCTGGTTCCCTCATGAGTAGTACACAAAAGTTTCCAAATCTTATGAGCACTCTTGCAAGTCCTAATTCTCTCAAACTCTTCCTTACCCAAGCCACATATCAAGGAATTTCTAGCCAAGGCATCTAGAGCACCTTTCTTCTTCTTCTTATTTTCACTCCAATCACTCAAAGGTTTAGGTGGCCTCTTCCAACCATTTTCAACTATCCCCCAAGTTTCTAAACCTTGCCTCTCTAGAAATATTTGCATTCTAATTTTTCAATAGTCAAAATTGACTCCATCAAAATAAGGAGCTTTGTGAATATTGTATCCTTCAAAAGTCATGACCTTTACTCTAGGAGGTTAATCCTAAACAAAGAGACCTAGGCTCCGCTACCAATTTTAGGCCCAAAACTAGCTAAGAAGTGGGGGTTGAATTAGCTAGTTAGAGAATAATAGTAAATTTTGTAACTCTTTACGCACCAAACTGTAGCTAAGGCAAGGTTGTATTCTGTAACTGAAATTGCATCAAAATCTAGAAAAGTAGGGAATGATCAAGTGCAAAAATGTAAAGCAATCCACACACAAGAGACAACACAAAGACTTAGAGTGGTTCCCCCTAAACCCTATGGGTACATCCACTACTCAAGGCTCCCCTTTGAGATTTCAAAAAACTCACTATGTGATTTCTTCCAAGGTGGAGTCTAACCTCTTACAACCAAGCTTTTTCAAAGGATCAAGCTAAAATCTTAACAAGAGTTTTCCCAAGGCTCACTCTCTAACCTAGGCTTTTACAAAGGCTAAACCCAAACTTATACAAGAGTTTTTCTACGACTCAACTATCCAACTTATACCCAAAGCTTTTTCCAAGACTCAAGCTTCAAACCTATCACTCACCCCTTAAGTAAATTCTCCCTAATCTCACTTAAGGAAGAATGTTTCAATCGCACAAAGAGTGAAACACGCTTTGTTTACAATTTTAGCTCAAGAATCTCACAAAGGTGTATAAGCACAATTAGCAAGCTCTAACCTAATTAGCTAAATCTTTAATTGCTTGTCTTGGTCTATTTTTTGGAGGGAAATTACTTATATATGATGTACATAAAGGCTCCCAATGGATCTACTGAAGAGTGAGACAAAAGAGAGCCTTTTTCCAAAAGAGGGCTTAAGGTTTGGTGGGAAATGACTTACAAAATGTACTGCCCAAATACCCAAATCTTCAAAATGCCTCTTTGATGCTCTTGTGCCTTCTAAAATCCTTTCTTCATAGCTTGGCACTCCAATAGGATAGAAAAACGTTTATAGGACTTGATTGGTGGAAGTTTTTGAGCTCCTCTCATCATCCTCTAAAGTGTGTACACTTGGAAGTGTACTTCCCTCTCTAACCTTTAAGGGGTTGTTGTCTTGTCTTGATTCACCAAGAAGGGACAAGAAAACATCCATAATCCTCTTACTCTTTGGTCTTGAAGCTTCTGAAAATTTTAGTTTCTAAAGAGATAAGATTTTAAGTGAAATGAGAAAAAGCAAATGAAAGGCTGGTCATCTTTCTTTTAATTTAACAAAAAGACAGCACATCAATAAGTTTGAGGAATGAAATGCAAGATGGATTTTCAAGTTAAATTAAGCCAGATGAAGGAATGGGAAGACCTAGGATGTAGAAGAGGATAGGATGAGTGATTCGGCAGATTTGGATTCCTATCTATCCAGTCATCTAGTACTTTACTTCATATTAGGAAATCGTAATACCATAATGTCTTTCAAATCCTCCTAGACATTATTCTACTGCAATAATTCTTGCTAAGAAGAACACCCATGTTGTGGCAATTCCACCCAGAAGGTAATGAGTTACTCCTACAGCCCGTCCTAGTATAATGCTCAATGGGCATAAACATATGGGCTTGAGGTGAAATAAAAAAAAAATAACCCATATAAACGGATGGGCTTGAAGAACTAAAAGGTCCAACTAAGATTAAATAAGAAGGGTTGAGCTAACTAAATATTTGGCCCTACATACAGAATTACCCAAACTAAGATGAGAAATTATGTGCCAACGTTGTAATTTTGGTTGTAAGGGGTTTCCAATAATTTTGTGCTTGTTGGATTCCCTCAAACAACATCGTTTAGTGTTAGAGGGGTTCATTACATTTTCACCCCCTGAATTCAGGTTTATTTTTCAATCACCACCTGAATTTTTTTTTCGTCAATTGACCACCTGAACTCTCAATTTGGTTCAAATTGGTGCTTCCGTCCAATGGCAGATGGGTTCCGTCAATTACACAAGTGGAAACTATATGTTTTAATCATGCCCATCCATTGAATTTATTTTCACATAATAGTAAATAAAATTCAAAAAAACAAAAAAGGACAGAAATAAAGAGATATCAATATCTCACACACAAAAAAAAATTGCTCGCTAAATTTATTTTCTACCGCGTCCCCCTCCTTAGTCCTTACTAATGCCTCTTCTTTTTTTTCTTTCTTTCTTTCTTCTCCTTCTTTTTTTCTTTCCTCCTCCTTTTTTCTTCATCCTCCTTTGAACCGGTAACCACCGCCCCCTTTCTCTCCCACCCCCAGTGTTGCCCCCACCTTGTCATCCTCCCCCTTTGGATTCACACACAAACCACCAACCCAAGCTCTTCCTCCTTCTCCTCCTCCCCTGCAATTGCAACCATCCTGAATTTCACACCAACTGTCAGGGACTGAATTTCACACTGAATTAAGGATGAATAACCCATATGGCAACGCCATAATCATTGAGGAAAAAAGTTGGAAAACCCAAATTCATCAACACAATCGCATCCGAGATTGTGACGGCCGAGAGTGGGGTTATTGCGCCGGCTGCGGGAGTGGCGGGAGAGGGGGTTTGGGGATTGGGGGGAGTGGAGGTGGCGAGGCGGACACGGTGGAAGACGGAGGAAGATCTCCTGAAGGTGGCGGTGGCGGTGGCGGTGGGGAAGAGGAAGGGGAAGGAGAAGGAGAAGGGGAGCAGACCAGTAGCAGAGGAAAATTAACTGGAGAATTACTAATTTTTGGCTTGGAATTTAGTTTCCTTAAAGTGAATGGAGGCTTTTGGGGATTGATGGAATAATTGCAAAAACAAGGTGAGTTTGCAGCCAAAGTGAGAGGCGGAGTGGAGCCACGGTGTTGAGGCATTTTTTTTTTCTTTTTATGTATTTTGTATGTGTATGTTTAAATGAGAGGAAATATGATTGATTGATTATTAAAAGCAAAAGGAATAAATCTTCTGGTTACCGAGTAAACGTGGCAAAATTCTTTTCTTTCTTTTCTTATATAAAAATTTTCTTTTTCATACTTCAAAAAATAAAAAAAAGAATTAAAAAAAGAGTGGCAAAGAAACTTTTCTTTTCCTTTTATATCATTTTTTCTTTTTCATTCTTTCTCAAAAATTTAAAAAATGAATTTTACCAAAAAAAAGTGTCACAGAGACCTTTTTTTCTTTTATATAAATATTTTCTTTTTCATTCTTTTTCGAAAAATAAAAAAAGAATTTGACAAAAAAAGGTGGCAAAAAAGCTTTTTCTGTTTTTTTTTTGAAAAAGCAAAATAAGAGAAGCAGGTTAGTCCAGATTCTATTGATTAATTTCATTAAATGTAATAAATTGCCATTTTTATTAGCCAATTACTATTAATTGTAATTAATAGTCACTAATGATTGTTAATTATCATTAATTTAATGCTAATTATAAATATTTGGGTTGGAGTAATTGATGTAGAATAATTTAATGAGCAATTTTTTTTTGTGAGATATCAATATCTCTTTATTTATTTTTTTATTTTTTGTTTGAATTTTATTTAGTTTTATGTGAAATAAATTGAATGGACAAAATGGTTGGACAGGATTAATACACATGGCGCGAATCTATGGCTTCCGTTTGTGTAATTGACGGAACCCATCTGCCATTGGACGGAAGCACCAATTCGAACCAAATTGAGAGTTCAAGTGGTCAGTTGATGAAAAAAAAAAAGTTCAGGTGGTGTTAGAAAAATAAACCTAAATTCAGAGGGTGAAAATGCAATTAATAATTTAATTTTATCAATTCGGATAAGGATCTGGATATAGGATTTGGGCTGGAAGTAATAAAAAATTATTTTTCCTGATGCATGGGCCCACATGCACATTAATTTTGGAGATTAGCATGCCACGTCAGCTAATCTTAGCATTAACTAG
Source organism: Turnera subulata (assembly GCA_028386065.3). Lineage (NCBI taxonomy): Eukaryota > Viridiplantae > Streptophyta > Magnoliopsida > Malpighiales > Passifloraceae > Turnera > Turnera subulata. Next base: position 19,701 of record JAKUCV010006009.1, read on the forward strand.
GATGGGGAACCAAATTTATCATTTCTTTTATGAAAACGAACCATTTATTGATGAAGATAAATACAGTAACAGTCATCGGCGCTATGACCTCCCACGAACAACCTCACAACCGAACTACAATGAAACTAAAAATAAAATAAAGACAGGAAACAAGATAGTATTATACCAAAAATGGTTTATATACTGGACCTGACCGATATAGAATACTCTCAGCTCGAATGATTAATGCCGCCAAAGGGAAACTAGGCTGAAAGGTCTTGAACCAATTTATCGCCCGAAGTAGAACCACATCCATCATCCTTTCCCAATCCACCTCTGAATTTTCAAAGATCTTTTTATTCCTAACTAACCAAATATTCCAAAAATTTGCAAAGAATATAACCATCCAAGGAGCTCTATCTCTCACAGTCTCAATCAAACCCATCCAATGCAAAAATAATTCCTCAAGAGTTCTAGGTACACACCAAATTTATCATTTCACTAGAGTAAAGGGACATCATTGATAAAAAATCTCATTCGGGGACCATTTTTATCATTGCAGTATGATAAAGGGACCAATCATATATTTAATCCCGACTCAAAATACTTACAAAATCAAGAAGAAATTGGAGAAATTTATCCATCGTGAAAGGCAATATAGTCCATAATGAGTTGCGTAAGTCCTCTGCAAAAATTTGAAATTAACTAAAAAAGTTGATGAAGACCTCAAACAAGAAAACAAAACCCAAGGAAAGAGAGAAATAAGAACCGAAAAAGAGTGAAAACACATCCAGCATACAAGGAAGATTGGGACATGGAAAATTGACGCCACTCAAAAACATTATCCAGAAGAGATAAAAAGGAAGGTTTCTAATTTCAGTTGTTGGATCTAAAGCAGGACTCAAGTCCACACAACGATGGCTAACTCATGCATGCAATTGGGAAAATGTCAATTAAGCTTTCTGGAGCTCCTATCACTATCACTCCCCTGATAGGAAAATGTGCAACAGGACAAAGAAAGTGAAAAAGGTAATAATTCCACAAATTCTTACCAGTAAATCCTTCGTAGATTCTAAAGCATATTCCTCCCACTTATGCAAATGGATCCTTCAATGATACGCAATTTGCAGGCCCTAGGTTCGTTCAGCTAAAAGTGAAAAAAAAAAAGAGAAAAAAAAAAGACATACTAAAGGCAAATAGTGGCAATCGAGCTTTGTTACCTTGATCAAAGGGGGGCTGTATTTTACCAATGATGAACTCGACACCATAATCCTTCGTATAAAACCAACCGTACCTCACCTCTGCTTGGACAATTTTTAGGTTGCCCATGTTTGTCGCCTCAAGAGTTATGAAGAAGCATTGTCGTGGGTAAACAATGGCTTTGATAAGATGCTTGAATACGAGCTGTTGATCCACATCCTGTGCAAGAACAGAAAACAAAAGAACATCTTGCATTGAAGCATCACGGTGAGAATGAAAAAGAGAAGAAAGGGTGTTTCCTAACCTTTATGCAATTGTTATATTCACAAACGTCTCTAGCAAGCTTCTTGGCCAATTCATCGAAATGATTATGCTCTTCCCGAGTACGATGAGTTGCAGGATGGAAACTAAAATCAGGACCATACGTAGGAAAAGCGCGCACGCCATCGATCATTATCAGATCACCATCAAATCTCTAAACAAAGAAGAATGATATATAACTAAATAGAAAAGGCATACATTTCAGAGAAAAAATAGTTAAAACATAGAATAGGATGCTTCTTTACGTCAATTTTTTTAAGCTGCTCGTAAACTTTATTGGTACGGTTTCGACGAGCCAGAGCATCCCTTATCTGTTGCTCCACGGTGCTATCGCTCTCGCACTCACTCCCGCAATCACTCTCAGAGTCGCTCCCGCAATCATCCTCGGAGTCGCTCACGCAATCATCCACAGAGTCGATCCCACAATCCCTGCAGTTGCCCTCACAATCACCCCCACAGTCACAGCAGTAAGGATTAAGAATGAAAACCATATCCTTATCCTGCTCACCGCACATCTGTAGAACAATGTAAAACAATAATGACATACAAAGCATTGGCACATGTCAAGTGTTCCAAAATCAAAAAAGTATATTTCAGGCTTACGTCGCTAAAATAAAGACTAATATCATGGCCAAGATGACCAAAATGATCAGCTGATACGCTAGGATCCTGCACCAAGAGATGGAATGGACATGAGCATAACTATAAAAAATTGGAAGCAGGAAAAATAACAAACATCATCGATCAATACTTATTGAGGTTCTCAATACATTCAAAAGCCAGCATGAACAAAAGGATTTCCAGTATAGCACGCAAAACACATGGCAAGCACAAGCGCAGCAATAAAAATTAACACAAGATAATGAGACACTATGAACAAATGGTTCAAGTCATCCGGTGCATTGTTGGATCGGTTTGAACATGGTGTGCATAATTTAACGAACCAATAAGGTAGAAATTTCAAAGAGTGACATTTATTCCCTTCTCTTTGAATTAAAGATTCCCTGCATTCAGTGGGAATAGATTTCTGACCTCAAGCCTTCTACACTTAAGCCTTCTACACTCCTGAAGAAGTTCGGACTTTAACTGCCTGTAAGCAAAAAGTATATCATCAGAAATGTTTAGATCAAACCACAAGTAAGATCACATTGCTATCACTCGGTGCTGCTTCGAGAAGTTACTATATACCAAGAGAGAACAGTGAAAGGTTCGAGGAATTGATAGTCAGTCTACTAAGAAGCCAAGTTGAAGCAGAAGTAAAACAAATGGGGGAGAAAAAAGAGAGAGAAGAAAAAGAACGAATCTGGAAGAGTAGAATAAATATTAGGGTTATATAGAGCCTCTAAAATCTGTAACAAGTTTGAGGAGAATTTATCAAAGCCTCTAAGGAGAAAGCACCCCACTACTTTCCCAGGAGTACGATTAAGTACTAATGCATACCAACAGATCACTACTTTCCCAGGAAACTATCTATAAATTAAGAGAATTGGTGCCTAAGGGGCTTGAAAAACATGCAAGTCCAATGCAAAAATTGGGCTGATATCCAACAAACTTAGCAAGCAAGCACAAAAATAGAATAAAGCCACAGCCAAAGTTAAAAAACATCATTTAAGAAGGAAAAAGGGTTCAAATACAATATTCTAATTAAGATAGGGTGATGATTAATTACATGACATATCCAGGGCCCCATGAGCGAAGAACATCTGCAGAGCCCCGTAAACGAAGAACATCTCCAGAGCCCAATAACCTATACTTGATACATTCCTGGAAGATAGATTCAAACAAACAAAGTAAATATAGTATATATAATTGAGATGATTAATTATATAGGTCCAAATTGAAAAGGCACAAGAAAGAAATAATACCTCCGGGGACGAGGTAGTTTGTGCCAGAACTGAGAGTATATCTGCCAAGTGTTTCTGGACCGAGAAACAGAGAGATAAATATATATGATGCAAGTAAGTATGTAACAATAGGTATATGTAACAGATATACATACATATATAGGGAGGGAGGGAGACAGAATAATGATAAACTTAAATATTTATACCCGTGAATCGGAATCATCCATGCTATCATAACAGGCTTTCAGGTCACCATAATAAGGCTCGACGAAGTTCAATAGCTTGGGTTTCCAATGAATAGAGCTGGTTAAAGCCTGAAGCTCATCTCTGCAACAACAATTAATATATAAAATTGACCCTCACTCATCAAACTCCTCTAATGAATTGTTCCTCTTTTTACTAATCATCATCTATGTATAGGCAGCAGCACAGCAGGTATATATATAAAACCGATATATATACTACCTCAACTCTTCAATCGCAGTCTTCTGGTGATCCGTATCCTGGACTTCTCCCGCATAACGCGACAGCAGAGAGTGCAACTTGTCGCAATCCTCCCGCCGCACCTGAAACCGAAGCTCGAAAAGTTTGTCTTCTCCCTCTTCTGTGAGAGCCTCGGGCGGTTTTTCTTTTCCAATCAAACCCTCCGATTCGTCCTCCATATCTCTAAGGTAAAAGTTATCGAAGCCCATCTCTGGTACTTACTGAACCAACGATGGAGAAACACAGATTCACAGAAGTCAATTCAATTCTTATATAAAAGTAATGTAATACAGAAGCCTGCAGGTTTTTCTTTTAGCTCTTTTTTTTTTTTTTTGGCTTCTCTCTCTCTCTCCCCCCTTTAAATTTATAGGAATAGCCGCCGTGTCGTGTGTGCGTCACTCGTGAACGGAACAAGCCGGTTTTCTTTCTTTCTGTCAAACCGCCTCGAAGTCGTTCAGCCCACGCATGAGTTGGCCCAATTATTATCATCATCATCATTTTTATATTATTTTTAATTATTCCCAATGGCACAATCCACATAAAATAAGTTATTCCCCTAAGTCAGCACTAATAAACACTAATAATACCCATTGTTATCAAACCCAGACAGGCCCGGCCGGTTGAATTGGGGTGACCGCGACCCGAAGACAAATCCAGATTTTTTACCCCTCCTGGTTGTATACTCAAAAAACCTGGCCGGGTCATGACGGGTTCTCCGGTTTTTACGATTTTTATTTTCCGGTTTTTCTAGGGTCAAAAGGCAAAAATTTCAAAATTTTATCTTAGTCAGACCTTTACCAAAAAAATTATATATTTTTACTATTAAGTCAAATATCGGTGAGACCCAATTAGACCGCGGTTGAACCTCTTAACCCGCGACATGGCCACTGAAACGGGTCAATGGCCGGGCCGGGTTTTATAACCTTGGTAATACCAACGTGCAGTTGGTCTAAGCGATTTGGTTCTGTTTAAGTACGGCTTCGAGTTCGAGTTCGAGTCCGAGTCCGAGTCCGAGTCCGAGTGTATGCACAAAATTCTCATTGTGAGACTCATCCACCATACTCAGCTATCAAACCAGATTAATCGGGGTAAAGTTTCGGATACCGAATGTAAAACTAAAAACAATCATAATAATAAACAATAGTAATTCTGCACTAGTATATTCAAGTATAACCGAACAATAAGAACTCCATGTTTAATCACCCGGCTTACCTCCTCCCCCACCCCAAAACCAAAATCATTGCTCCCTCTCTTTTGTTAATCATATAGATGCTAATAGATTAGCTCATTTAGTTTCTCAGTTAGCCTCCGTTTCTGTCTGAGCTTAACGATACTAAAACCTGTCCACATGTGATTAGTCAGATCTTATTATTGAGGATGAGTGTTGACTGTTAGCTTTTACTTTTGTATCTCTATATTCATGCATCAATAAATACAATTCAGGTTTCGATCCGGAAAAAAAAAAAATTACCTCGCCATCAACCATGGCATTCATATCATGTACCAAGACACAGATGCGGTAATCCACGAACCAAGTGAAATGGCTGGTTTAGAATCACTTCCCTAAACAGCATGGCGATCTCCATGATCCCAAGTAAGAGATAATTCGTGAATGTAGCCCAATCATTAATTTAACCTTTAAAAGTATGCCTCTAGTCAAATAAAATTCCTCAAAATCTTTCTTCAAAAGAAAGTTTGGCAGCAGCAAAAGAAAGCTTCGGAGAAAGTTTAGCATATTGTGGGGGACTCTACAAGTTTGATTAGTTGTGAACCTTTGATTATACTAGTTTTGTACATGTGTGATGCACATGGTATAGCATTATTTTTTAAAAATTATCAATATGTAAAGTTTTATTTTTCAAAAATTAATTAAAATAATGATGCAAATATTAATGGTTAATAATAACATTCACCAATGTAATAAAAAAATAATAACATTGTTTAAAGGAAAAAATTATAAAAGATTAGGCAAAAGTACCTTTATAGGGCCTCAATTAATCAAAAATACTCAGTATGGGTAACGAGCTACAAAAAATTTAATTTCCCCTCCCAGCTACGACATTTCATCCAAGTTGGGTACTCAGTTATCCCAATCCCACTCAAATCGCCCAAAGTCAAAATTGAAGCACTATTCATCCAATTTTGCGTGTTTTGGAGGCTGACGTGGACTGTCCACATGGCGATGCGCGCCCGGTTAGCCAAATCATATGCGCTTTAATGCAGAGGCTATTGAATTTTCTAATTTAATAACCTCAACCAAATCATATGAGCTAATAATGGCAACCACCAACATGGATCTGAAGAAGGCATTAGCTGCCAAAGGGCCTGAAAATGAAGATGATCTAATGGCAGAAATTGTTAAACAAATTGATTTAGAGGAAGCCCTAGCTCTAACAAAACTCCAAATTGATGGGATAATTGACAAGGAGAGAATACCAAAATTCACAGAAGGGTCCGAAATCCAAGGCTGGAAAGTTGCTCCCCACATACATAAAACATAGAGAAACTAAAGGGGCTCTATGTTAGAAGCATTGCAGGTTCTTCTCTTCCATCAAATGGTTTTTACTCTTTTCTTCTTGCAAATAAAGACCTTGAAAAAGACGCTTCATTCTCATCTAATAAAAGAGCTAAAAACTTTTGTCTCACTAGTTGTCATGTGTAAGTGAGATTGTTATCAATTTCGTATTAAATCAAATCTTTTCTTAAAAGCAAAGAACAAAGAACTTTTTTTTATGTACTCTCATATGCAAGGGTTTTTTTTATAAACCCAACTCCTTGTTTTTATACACTCGTATGCAAGGGTTTCTTCTATAAACGTGTGCTTAAAGGTTTATATTTTACACCCTCATCTAAGTGTTTACTTTTTATTCCCTAAAATAGCCTTGCGCAAAGTAGAATTTACTCATCGATTTTCTCTCTCTTTTAAATTTTATTTCCTATTATTTCCTCTCTCTTTTATTATTTTCTTTTTAAAAAAATAGACCTTGGGAGCAAGCAGGGGACTTCAGTCATGAATTTTGCGACATGACCACTTCCTCTCATGTATTGTGGTTTATATATATAGTATATATAATGATATCGACTATTGAAAAAAAAAAAGAAAGAAAAAGAGTTCCAGTTGGGTTTGCCTTATTTTTCTACGTTTCTTTTGGAGACTAAAAAAAAATGATTTCAGCAGGAATTTACCTACTCTTTAATTAAAAGGCTTTCTTTTTAAAGTTTATATTGTACTCCTTCTTTTAAAGTTTACCTACTCCTTAATTACAAGGCCTTCTTTTTAAGGTTTATATTGTACTCCTTCCTTTTAAAGTTTACCTACTCCTTAATTACAAGGCCTTCTTTTTAAGGTTTATATTATACTCCTTCCTTTTAAGGTTTATCTACTCCTTAATTACAAGGCCTTCTTTCTAAGGTTTATGTTGTACTCCTTCCTTTTAAGATTTACCTACTCCTCAATTACAAGGCCTTCTTTTTAACATTTATATTGTACTCTTTTTTTTTTATGGTTTACATTATAGTCCATCTCCTTAATTTAAAGGTTTACATCATAGTCCATCTCCTTAATTTAAAAGTTTACATTGTAGTCCATCTCTTCAATTTAAAGGTTTATATTATAGTCCATCTCCTTAATTTAAAGGTTTACATTGCAGTCCATCTCCTTAATTTAAAGGTTTACATCGTATTTCATCTCATTAATTTAAAGATTTACGTCTTTCTTTTTTTTAAAAGATTTTTCTCCTTCTCCATAATTTAGGAATTTATCTCCGTCTCCTTAATTTTAAGGTTACATCGTACTCATTAATTGAAAGGATTACGTACTCGTTAACTTTAAAGTTTACCAAAAAAAAGTGTAAGGTTTACCAAGGGTTCATTTTTTACACCCTGGCATATTTTCAACAACTTCATATCAAGATTTTATTTTTTATACACATGGTCTTGTTAACAAGACCCCCAAGTAAAGGTCTTATTTACAAGTTCCCTCTCTCGAATCAAATTCTTGTTAACAAGTCTTGCCTCCTCAAATCAACCTCTTGTTTTCGAGACCTCTCTTTAAAATGAAGGTCTTATTTATAAGACTCCTCCTTTAAATCAAAGTCTAGTTTACAATACTCATTTTAAAAAAAAGTCAAGGACAGGACCCCTTCTAGAAAACCAAGGTATTATTCACAAGACCGCCTTCTAGAAAACTTGGGCGTATACCCTGCCGACCTTGGCCCCTTCTTTTACTATTTACTACGGCTTTTCTTCTTTTAATTAATCACCGTAATTTTTGCTCGAAAGAAAAGCATACACTTGCCATTAAATTTTTTCAATTTTTATAGCATGTCTTGCAATTTTATTTTCAAACTATTAATCATGTATCGATTTCACCCTAATTTCAAAAAAAAAAATCAAAAGCAAGAAATTGCTAGGGTTATTATATATGCATATAAAAAAGGAGAAGACCCTCTGGGTTTAAAAAATAAGACCCCTTGGATGTAAAAAGTTTAGATTCCTTGAGTGTAAAAAAAAAAATGAACCCCAAGGTTTAAAAAGGAAACACCCATGGTATAAAAATATTGTCTTTCACTACTAACAATCCAAAAAGGAAAGAAAAAAGATGAAAAAAGGGCCATGTAGCCAATGCTAGTCGCACAAATAAGATGACAAAAAGCCATACAACATTCTATAGTTGCAAGATAAGCCGATGAAAGGTCATGTAGCCTCTACTAGTTGCAGAAATAAGACGTTGAAAAGCCATACAACAGTCTATAGTTGCAAGGTAAGACGACATGAGGCCATGTAGTCGATTCTAGTCGAAAAAACAAGACAATCTAAAGAAATTTCATTTCACATGTAGAGAATGAGGATTCGTATAGATCCAGAGGACCTTCCCTAGGTCCAACGAAAAGTGCAAAAGCCAAAGTGAGTTTACTGTAAGCTAAAAAAAAAAAAATGCAAACCTTTGTCTTATAAGAGGATCGCTCGCAATGGAGGCTATATGAGTCTCGAGATAGCCAAGTAAGGCAATTTAAAGTGGTGACTGAAACAAAAGAGCTCATTTTTAGGAAGTAAACTAAGGAAAATTGCTAAGCAATCTCCCTCAGAGTTGGGGGCTAGTGATAACATATGAAGTAATCAATTATTGCATAAAAGGCCCAAGTAAGACCCTAAGGTCCAAGTCTACATCAAAGACCCTAGAGTCCAAGTCTATACCAAGACCTTGAGGTCTATGACCACACTAAGATTCTAAGGTCCTAGTCACCACCCTGAGGTCTAGGTCCATATTAAGACCCTGATGTCCAAGTCCGAGGAATTCCATACCAAGATCCTGACATAGGTCTACACCAAAAACCTCCAATCTTCTACAAATAGCTGCCCCTAAAGGTATGCAAAATGGAACTAATCATTCTCCTCTATCTTATTACTTACTATAAAGAGTTAGTTCTAGGCATTGGAGAGCCTCCAGGGTCACACACACCCTGGACACCCCCGGTGTCCTTTTGTCTTCTTGTTTTGCAGTCTTTGCATCACATAAACCTTACTACACATAGACTTTGTATAATCAGATAAATCTCTATTTTATCACTATAAGGTAGTAATAATAATTATACATCCTCTTCTCCAATACAAATTAAACTTCCTTCTTTTGTCATTCCTATATGTTCTTTTCATTTGTTTATTTATCTTTATTGAGAAGATATAATCTTCACTTTGACAATTGATGAGCTTTTGAATGCACACTGCAAAAAACTTTAAATAATTAAAATTTTCAGTAATTAATAAAATATGTTATTCAATTATCTGTTGGGTTATGATAATTAATATGTGCATTAGTGCTTAATTAATTAGTCAATTAGTGCTAATTAGTGTTTTAATTTAACCACCTAGCCATGTGCTTAATTGATTTTAATTAATAACAAACTAGGTTTATGAATATTTTAATCCACCTACCAAACCCCTAAATAAAATAATGAAATCAGATCTTTAGGATTTGAGGTTAATGGGATTGGTATATGTGCTAGTGGTAAGAGTTCCTATCCCTTTAGATTATACGAATAACAGTAATAAAAAAATAAGTACTGTAAAAATATAATTACAAAAAAGAACTTAAATACTTAGAAAAAACTTAAAATCAAGAACAACGATTGTGAAGAAGAAGAATAATTGTGAAAACTCATAAAGAATGTGCTCAAGTTTATTGGAACTATCTAATAAATTCAAATTAATATATGAATGATGAAAGCATTTAATAGATTGAATAGAATAATTATCTTCGTATTGACTTTAAAAAATCTAAAAGACATATTATGATATCATATATATCAAAATAAATAAGATATATATGTAAAAAAATACAAATAATTGAGAACTAACATAAAATTTTAAAAAATATCATGCTTCATAAAAAATTAAAAATAATCAATATAAACTCTATTGGAGAGAGGTAAAGGCAGCAAATGAAAAGTGCAAATATAAGTGTGCTATAGAATAATATTATACAAATAATATCAATTTTTAAAAGTCGACATAAAAAAATAAGTTATGAGAAAAAAAATTAATTTGTTATAATGTAATAATATTTTAAAATTATAAAAATTCTATATCATGTGAATTATTACAGATGAATAAAAATTATATGCAAAATCAAAAAAAAATTAGAGAAGGAATAAAAAATTAATATAAATTCCGATAGAATCATGTATTGTAAAAAATAAATAAAAATTAATTTATAAGAGTTTTGTATAAAAAAATTATTGAAGTTTATATGCGTTCAAGGCAGTGAGCCCTTAAAAAGAAAGGTACACAAGGAGCTATGGACCTCAAAAAGTACCCTTCAAACTTGAGTAATTTCACAAGCAACCACTCTCCAAGTTTTGATACTTTCAACAGATATAAGCGCATCTGAAAGCAGTAAAGGCAGGCCGGCTGTTAGTGTAATATGCCCAAAAGCCAATCAATGGATGATTGTTTGTAGTCATGTATACACATTAAGGTTATTCCAATAAATATCGTTTATGAGATAAACGCTTGCACATATTTATAATCCTAGAATATTTCATATTCTTAAATGTCCCTAGTCGATTATTATTATGGATGGGTTGTAATAATAAATTAAGACTAGCGTATGTTGAGAATTTATATGTGATATGAATTCTACATACGGGTATAAGTTAGAAAATTTGTGGACTGGACCGACCCACATAAGAACGCTACATGGAACGTTATATGTTTGTCGATAGCGGTTCTTATATGTATTGTCCTTAGACCTGAGATCGTCAAGGTTCCCAACATATGAGTCGTATACTTTGATATTACTCTTGGCTATTTCGTAAATGAGTAGACTTATATGTAATCATTGGGTATATGATAAATGTGTAGTGGGTTTTGTATGATAAAGAGGGGATTTGTCCAACCCATATAACGGGGTATATTATCGGTTGGTTTCTTGATAGAGTTGAACCGGAAATGCATGGCCATGCTCGGATTATGATGGTGATATCATAGGTATCCGTTTTACGCGGTTAACTCGAGGATCAAGAAATCGAGATTGAACATATGCAAGATTGACATATTCCATGTCTCGTGTTTAATCTTGATAATGGGACGAAGGAACGATGACATGTTTGCGAGGCATATGAATCAGTACTGATCTTGTCGTTCGGGTAGCAATGATGTGTTGCTAGACGCCGCTCTTTGCTTATAATTGTAAATGAGTTTACAATTATTGCCGGACGTTACAAGTTCCTACAGGGTCACACACTTAGAGCCGTTGATTCGAGCAGGTGGTTGAACCGTGGTTGGACCATGGTTCGACCAGGTATGGTTGGACCATGGTTGTATCGTGGTTGGACCGTGGTTGGACCAGGGTCGTTTTGGGCAGGTTTGGTTCAGTGATTGTCAGAATTATTGAACCAAAATAAGTGCTGTGATGTGTTGGTTAGTGCACTAGTGGTAGACAAGATAATGGCCATCATAATCATCCTTTTGGTGGACCATTATGTTTGCCATTATGTTGGCCATTTTGTCTAATTAACTATGCACTAATTGGGTGTGTTTTTGTGATCTGATCATGCTCTCTCTCACTCACTCTTGCATTCTGAATTCTGAGTTTTTCAGAGCAAGAAACAGACACACATCTTCCTCTCTTCTTTGTGAAAGAAAGAGATACCATAGACACCACATATAGCTCCCGGAAATCCGTAGCTAGCACCAAGGTTCGGGAGTGCTCAGGGTTGGAGATCGTGAGACGATTCCGGCGGGTGATTGACGGTTCGTGTGGATACCGTAGAGGAGCAGGATATCTTTCCGGCTCTAGTTGATTCGGTTCTTCAGTTAGGTGAAAGATCCTAACCGTTTCAAGTATGTTTGTTTTTGTTGTTCGGTTTAGTTGCTTCACTTGGATCCTCCAAGGTTTCCGGGTTTTTCCGCTGCACTTGATTGTCAAGTTTGCATGCCCGAAAACTTACAGTGGTAGCGGAGCCTCTTGTGAAGCTCTAAACTGAATTTATGTGCATATGTTGATATGTTCATGCAAATATATATGATGTGTTATATGTGATGTAGCATGATCATTATATGTTGATTTCATTATATATATGTTGATGTTGGTTTATGTCAAAAATGTTTTGTCAACAAGAACTTGATTGGTATGTGATATCAATCAAGGAGTAATTGGCAGTAAGTCGAAGGGGTTCGACAAAACGAAAATCGACCGTCAGTTTTCGTAAGGAACGATGGTCGTTCTAGTGCATCGAGGCCAGAACATCGATGTTCAAAGGTTGAACATCGATGTTCACATGAGTTTTGGCCTTGGCAGAAGTCTGAAACATCGATGTTCAATAGGGAACATCGATGTTCAGGAAAGAAACATCGATGTTTAGGGCCTATACATCGATGTTTAAAAGTACTACCATGAAACTTGAATTGGCAGAGGTCTCCAACATCGAGTTCAGGTTTGAACATCGATGTTCATGAGTCCTACATCGATGTTTAAGGGTTAGACATTGATGTTTAAAATTACTGCCTAATTCTTGGATTTTCAGAACCTTCCAACATCGATGTTCAAGAATCAAACATCGATGTTCAAGTGTTAAACATCGATGTTGAGGTCTAGACATAGATGTTCTTGTGTTCCAGAGGCCAAATGACATCAATGTTCAGGATAGGACATCGATGTCCATGAGCATTGCCAGGTTGTTGGGAGAATCAGATTCTCAAAACATCGATACATTATATTGCCCATGAGCGGGACCGCCGTGCTACCTCTGCGTAGCGGCTTATAATTTGTCAAGTATATGATGCATTATTATTGTATGTGAGATATATAATTTGTGAATTACATGCATGACATGTATGGATACAATTGTTGACAAGTATTCATCATTGCTTAGATCAACATTTGGTAGGTTTTGCCAAAGCAAGGTGCCAATGTTTATCCTAGTAAGATGTGATGGTATAATTGTTATGCATGGAAACAATTGTTGATATAAATATTAAGTCCTTAGTTGCCTCCATGATAAGCACTCATCATTGCTTAGATCAACATTAGGTAGGTTTTGCCAAAGCAAGGTGCCTATGTTTATCCTAGCAAGGTGGGACTAGATAATTGTAATATCTGAACTGCTTATTGTGGGTTTGGACTTAACTAGGTCATCTTAATAGAATTAAGGACTTAGAGGCAAGGAGTTGAGTAATGTCTATGAGATAGACAAGAACAAGTGTTGTTCGCTCAACTATCCAAGAGTTACATGAGATGTAATTGACAAGAGTTGTCTACCTAAATAACTATGAAGTAAGCGATCAACCAAAGCTGACTTGTCTAGTAGTGAAATATGGATCTTGGGCTACTTATATGATTGTCCTGATTTATATAGTAGGAGTATCATTTAAAAAACTTCCTTGTTAAATGATTTTGTATGCATGACTCTTACTTGTGTGAGTAGATCATTGTTGTAGAATTTCCATGGTAAAAAACACTATCACAATATCACTGCGATCAGTTCTTTAGAAGGAAAAGCTAAATGGGAATAACTTCCTAAAATGGTATCGTGATTTGAGGATAGTCCTCAATCAAGAAAAATAAATTGTATGTCCTCGAAGGGCCTGTTCCAAATGAACCCGCGCCTAGTGCTTCTAGGGCAGGAAGGGATGCTTACAAGAAGCATCTTGATGATGCATTGGATGCATCATCAAGAATGCTTATAACCATGGACTCTGAGCTTCAGAAGCAACAAGAGAAATTGGGGGCGTTCGATGTGGTCGAACACCTGAGAGGTATGAGACCTCTAAGGCATTGTACCAATGCAGGATGGTTGAGTCATCACCCGTAAGACCTCAAGTGCTCAAAATGATTGGATACATTGAGAGCCTTGAGGGTCTTGGTTTTCCTTTGCAGAAGGAGTTGGCTGTTGATCTAGTCCTGCAATCGTTGCCGGATGGTTACAGCCAATTTGTCATAAGCTTCAATATGAATCATTTTGACAAATCATTGTCTGAGTTGCTAAATATGTTGGGAACAGTTGAGCAACAAATGAAGGCAAACATTCCAACATTATGATGATTAGAAAGGGCAAAGGAAAGGGTAAAGCAAAGTTTGACAACAAGGAGAAATGTGCCAAAAGGTTTGGTGCATGTGCATCTTCTTGTTCTCATGTGCTGAAACTCAAGGGTGGTGTTGCAAAGGAAGGACATTGTTTCCATTGCAACAAACCGGGCCATTGGAAATGCAACTGGCCTGTTTACCTTGAAGAGGTAAAGAAGCAGAAGGGAAGTAAGACTTCCGCTTCAGTTATTTTCGTTATAGAAGCTAATATCTCTATCTCAGCATCATGAGTATTAGATACCGGATGTGGTTCTCACATTTGTGTAAATGTGAAGGAACTGAGAAAGAGTAGGAGATTGGCAAAGGGTAAGATAGACCTACGTGTCGGAAATGGAGCAAGAGTTGCCACATTAGCCGTAGGAACTTACTATCTTACCTTACCGAGTGGTTTGGTTTTAGAACTAGACAATTGTTATTATGTACCGACCATAAACAGGAATTTGATTTCTGTGTCTTGTCTTGACAAGAAAGGTTTTTCATTTGTAATATAGAACAATTGTTGTTCTATTTATTTCAATGATGTTTATTATGGTGGTGCGTATTTAAGCAGTGGTTTGTGTGTTCTTAACCTAAAAACCACGATCTATAACGTTAATACGAAGAAGGTTAGAATGAACTATTCTAATGAAACCTATCTTAGGCATTGTCGATTGGGCCATATAAACGAGACTCGTATTTCTAAACTCCATAAAGATGGACTTTCAGACTCATTTGATTTTGAATCATTTGAGACATGTGAGTCATGTTTGTTAGGCAAGAAGACGAAGGCTCCTTTTGCTGGTAAAGGTGAAAGGGCTTCAGACTTATTAGATCTTATACATAGTGATGTACGCGGACCTATGTCGACACAAGCTAAAGGTGGATTTCAATATTTCATTACATTTACTGATGATTCCAGTAGATATGGCTATGTGTATCTAATGAAACACAAGTCAGAATCCTTTGAAAAGTTCAAAGAATTCAAGAAAGAAGTACAGAATCAACTCGGGAAATGTATTAAAATGCTTCAATCAGATCGAGGAGGTGAATACTTAGACCAAGAGTTTCTTGATCATCTAAAAGGTTGTGGTATAGTATCACAACTCACTCCACCGGGCACGCTTAGATGGAAAGGTGTATCCGAAAGGAGGAATAGAATCTTGTTAGACATGGTTCGTTCGATGATGAGTCAAGCTGACCTTCCTTCTTCATTTTGGGGACATGCATTATTGAGTGCTGCATCTACACTTAACCGTGTTCCATCTAAATCCGTTGAAAAGACACCATATGAGATATGGATTGGGAAGCGTCCCAATTTGTCTTTTATGAGAATTTGGGGTTGTGAGGCTTACGTGAGACGTGAAGCATCAGATAAACTCGGCCCTAAATCCGACAAGTGCCTCTTTGTAGGATACCCTAAGGAAACTAAAGGGTATTATTTCTACAATCCCACCGAGAACATAAGTCGGCCCTAAATCCTCTATCATCATAAGTTCGTTGCAGGTCCATGAACAGAAGTTTCGCAAGAATGGTGGAGAGGAGCAAGCACTAAATGTGAGTTATGATGATAGAGGAAGCAGAGGTCGAGGAGCTGCAACTAGAGGTAGAGGTAGACGATTTAACAAGGCCACTGTGGAATGTTATAGATGCCATCAACTAGGGCATTTTTCATACGAATGTTCTAGTAAAGACAAGAAAGTCAATTATGCTGAGGTAGATGAGGAAGAAGAGATGCTTTTGATGGTTGTTACGAAAGGTAATAATGCAGAAAAGGAGATGTGGTACCTAGATTCTGGATGCAGCAACCACATGTGTGGGAAGCGAAAAAGATTTTCAGATTTTGATGGTGCATATAGACATTCAGTGAAGCTGGGCAATAACACGAGGATGGACGTGATGGGGAAAGGCAATATCCGTCTAGAAATCAACGGCAAAACTCAGGTGATTATGGATGTTTATTATGTGTCGGATTTAACAAATAATTTGCTCAGTATAGGCCAACTTCAGGAAAGAAGATTAGCTATACTTATAAAGCATGGAGTATGCAGTCTTTATCATCCACAAAAGGGCTTGATTATGCAGACATCGATGACAACATATAGGATGTTTGCATTATCGGCTACTGCGGTATCAGAGCATTCTACTTGTTTACAAACAATGACAGAGGATGAATCCCACTTGTGGCATCAACGGTATGGACATCTCAGTTATAAGGGGTTGCAGACACTGAGGTCTCGATATATGGTAAAGGGGATTCCATCTTACAAAGCTACAACTAGGTCATGCACTGTTTGTTTGGTTGGAAAACAACATAGAGAGGCTTTCCCAAAACGGAGTCAATGGCGTGCTTCCAAAAAATTGCAGCTTGTCCATGCTGATATTTGTGGCCCAATCACACCATCGTCTAACAGTGATAGAAGGTACATGTTAACATTCATTGATGATTATAGCAGAAAGTTGTGGATATATTTTTTGATTGAAAAGTCTGAGGAATTCACAATGTTCAAGCACTATAAGAGTCTAGTTGAGAAAGAGTCTGGAGTACCTCTATATTGTTTACGCACTGACAGAGGAGGAGAATTCACTTCCCAAGAATTTAATAATTTTTGTGAAGATAATGGTATAAGCAGGCAGCTTACACCCCGCAACAGAATGGGATAGCTGAACGCAAGAACCGAACAATTATGAATATGGTTCGTTGCATGTTATCTGATAAAGAGGTACCAAAGAGATTCTGGCCCGAGGCTCCAAGATGGACAGCACATGTTCTCAATAGAAGTCCCACGTCAGTTGAGAAGGAGAAAACACCGGAAGAATTGTGGAGTGGAGTTAAGCTTAATGTGGATTACTTCAGAGTTTTTGGATGCTTAGCCCATGTTCATGTGCCAGACCAGAAAAGAAAGAAGTTGGATGATAAAAGCTTCCCCTCTGTGTTACTAGGAGTTAGTACTGAGTCAAAAGCCTAGCGATTATTTGATCCAGCAACCAAGAAGATAGTGACAAGTCGAGATGTAAGTTTCGAAGAAGATAAGGGCTGGAACTGGGCAAGAATTGCGCAAGAAGTGGAACAAGATGTATTGGTTTGGGAAGGTTGTGATGAAGATAAAACTGAAGAGTCTGAAAATGAAAAAGAAGATGCTACTGAAATTCAAGGAGTTGCCACTGAAGTTCAAGAAGTTGTTGCACCAGCAGATGATCCAGAAGCTCCAAATGATGCACATTTGACAACAACTAGATCTCGAAGACCTCCTCCTTACCTGCAAGATTACGTGTCAGGAGAAGGTCTTTCAGAAGAAGAAGATGAGTCAAACAATCTTGTGATGTTTACTTCTAATGAAGACCCTTGTTCCTTTGAGGAGGCAGCAGCAGAAGAGAAATAGAGAAAGGCTATGAACAATGAGATGGACTCTATCAAGAAGAATGAGACTTGGCAGCTTACACAACTACCAATTGGAGCAAAGACAATTGGTGTTAAATGGGTTTTCAAGACCAAACGAAATGAGAATGGTGAGGTGGACAAGTACAAGGCCCGATTGGTAGCTAAAGGTTATGCTCAACAGCATGGAATTGACTACAATGAGGTTTTTGCACCAGTTGCAAGATGGGATACGATTCGAATGATTCTAGCCTTGGCAACACAAAAGGGTTGGAGTGTGCACCAACTTGATGTTAAAAGTGCATTTCTTCATGGTGAATTGGAAGAGGATGTTTATGTGGAGCAACCGATGGGATATGTTCAAAAAGATGAAGAACATAAGGTTTACAAGCTTCGGAAGGCACTTTATGGATTAAAGCAGGCCCCGCGTGCTTGGTATAGTAGAATTGAGGCTTACTTTCTCAAAGAAGGCTTTACACGGTGCAATTATGAGCACACTCTCTTTACAAAGTCAGAAGAAGGCGGTAAGATACTTTTAATTGTAAGTCTGTATGTTGATGACTTGATCTTTACTAGTAATGATTCTTACATGATTGAGAAGTTTAAGAGTTCCATGACAGAGGAATTTGAGATGACAGATTTAGGAAAGATGAAATACTTCCTTGGTGTTGAGATTATACAAAAATCAGAAGGTATTTATCTGAGCCAAAGGAAATATGCAAATGAGCTGTTGGAGAGGTTTCATCTGCATAATGGAAATCCAGTCAAAAATCCAATTGTACCAGGTGCTAAACTCTCAAAAGATGGAGGAGGGGCCAAGGTTGATGCAACTTTGTTTAAGCAATTAATTGGGAGTCTCATGTATGCATTTACAAGCAGCAAAGAGGGTGTTGCGTTACTTGAAAGGTACTGTGTCTTTAGGTTTGCTTTACAAGAGAGGTGATACAAAAGAATTAGTTGCTTATACAGACAGTGATTATGCCGGAGATATTGATGATAGAAGAAGCACAAGTGGTTATGTGTTTTTGCTGAATGGAGGAGCAGTTTCTTGGGCTTCAAAGAAACAACCGGTGGTGACACTATCAACAACGGAGGCTGAATTCGTTGCGGCAGCATATTGTGCTTATCAGTGTGTCTGGGTGCAAAGAATTCTGCAGCAGTTTGGTGGTCTGCAGCAACAACCAACCACTGTCCTATGCGACAATAGCTCAACAATCAAATTGTCCATGAACCTAGTTCTACATGGCAGGAGTAAACACAATGATGTAAGATTTCATTTTCTAAGGGATCTTACGAAGGAAGAAGTTGTGAGGCTTGTTCATTGTGGCACAAAGGAGCAAGTAGCTGATATAATGACTAAGCCCCTGAAACTTGACGTGTTCATAAAGCTACGAGAAGAGCTTGGAGTCTGTGAAGTACCTTTGAGTATAAATTGAATGTTACTGTGTAAGTTCAGTTTAGAGGAGGTATTGTTGGGTTTGACTGTGTCAAGTTTGTTAGTATTCTGCTAATAAAGTCCTAGTCATTAGGAGTCAAGTAGTTAGAATCTGTTTGAATTTATTTTGAATTGGTCAGTAACAAACACCATGAAACATACGTGGGTTGTTACTAGTATTTCATATCTTGTAAGGCTATAAAAGCTTGAGGCTATTCAATAAACTTACAGGTATTCTTTCACATTTGTGTGTGAATGTTTAAGAATCTTTCAAATTTTTGCCATCTGCATTTACATGCATTCATACCAAAAAAAAAAAAAATCATTAAAAAATAAAGTTTAATCGCTCATCTTATGGCCCCAAAGCCAAACACAAAATTTCACACACAAAATAAAAATAATATTAATGGAGTAATGACGATTTTAGATTAGCCTCCACCACTGTGATTAATTAGGACAAAATTCCTAACACCGAATTGGAACAAAAATAATCTTAACAATAAATTAAATGATTGTCATAAATTTTTAATAAATAAGGAGTAAATTGATGGAAGCAGAAAGGTGTCGAGAGTCCGTTCTGTTCTTTTTTTTTTTTTTGAAACCCGTTCTTTTTAAGGATAATTAACAAAAATAGCTATTAAGGTCAATTCACATGAAACCTACTGTAGCGTCTTTTCTGTTTTAGTATAGAAGTATAGATGTCCTTGGCCAAAGAAACTGCACGTTTTACAATAAAATTTGGGACTCCTAAAATTTGTTTTGCAAAAGTAGAGTTGGCAGAACCGACAGAAGAAAGTTTGACAAAGTTATATATATAATTCCCTATGCTGCCTATAACCAACAACGACCACACCACAGTTAACCCTAGAAAGAAGAAAACCTCCTCCATGCGTGGACCATTCTCAATGAAGAGCTACCGGTGGTGGTCCGATCTTCCCATCGAACTCCTGGAGAAGATCGTGAGTGGCCTCCAGGATAGCTACCTGGGTGCCCTCCGTGTGAGGGCGGTTTGCCGCTCGTGGCGGTCTTCCACGCCCCTCCCTCCCGTAGTCCCATCCCTCAGCCTGCCTCCACTTGTCTACCGTGACAGGTACGTACTAGAAGAGTTGGCTGTTTATTCCGTACAACCTGCCGATCATCATGTCTCCGGCACCACCACGCCAATGCTTTTGAGAACCCTATCCTCTTCGGATTCCAAGTCGAAGTCGCATATTATATCCCAAAGAAAAAATTCGAAGTCGCATAATTATGTGACCCTCAAAGCACTGAACTCTCCACAAGAAGGAACTAGATATCAGTCGGACTTGCGGGATTTCAGCGTGAAGGAGATGTGGTTTGATTATTGCCTCGTGTCTGTTGATGGTTCTCCTAATATTCCAGCATGGGAAGTCGCCGTTAGTTCGAGGATTAGCATGGCGGGTGATGATGGTTTTACGGTTTTGGCGGTGATCGCAGCCGATCGTAGAAAGTTGGCGATATGGAGGAAGGGAGATGACGGATGGACAACGAGCATAGTTGATGGCCATACTAATCGTTCGTTTCGCGGAGTTGTATACCACAACGATAACTTTTATGCTGCGGATTGGAGATGGAAATTGGTTGTAGCGATAGATGCCACGAAACCCGACAGCATGAAGGAGATTAGTACACAGCCGGAGCAGCAGCACTGGTGGTATAATTCACATTGGAACTGGTTTTTCTTGAAATATTTGGGGGTTTTATTTATCGCGTTTGGAGATTGTGAAGTTTCGAGAGTGGGTGTTCTTATGCTGGATGAGGAGAAGGGTGAGTGGGTTAAGCCAGGAGATGAATTGAAAGAATGCACGTTGTTTGTTGCATCAAGATCCTCCTTTTCGCTTTTAGCTAAGGATTTCCCAGAGTACAGGGCCAACAGCCTTTATTTTCAAGATAAGCATCGGTTTGATCATCACGTAGGATCTGAATGGTGGCCCTCCTGCTGCTGTTTGCGACCACCAAAATGGGTTAAGAAATCTTTGGACAGAATGAGCAAAGCGTAGAGGAGAAGAAAAAGTTAATGATGTTCACTAAAAATTGGCTGGAGTTTTCTGTCACTTTTTTTTTTTTTCAAATACAGTTAATTATTTTAATTGTTCAACCTTTATAATACTACCCCTTTGCTTTGGATGACAATATTTTATCAATAAGCATGTTGCTTTTGCCATGCATTGGCTTGCCTGTGTATATTGATCTCTCTTTCAGTATTTGTTGTTTGAGGCATTGGCTTGTGTTCCGGACACAATATGTCAACTGAGTAACTGAAGTCTTTACTCTCCCCTTCAATATTAATGTCAGCCAGCGCGCACAGTGGGTGGGATTTCGGTGATGTCACTTACTTTTTTGCAAATGAATGATTGCAGAATCATCCGCAGAACAGAATTCTGTGAACAAAGATTGTCTAAACAATTTCTGCTTTTTTCCAGGCAAAAAAGGTAAGCCAGGAAAAATCCCAAATTTATTTCTCCGAAATATAAGACATGGAGAGGGCCAGCAGAAGTATAAGCACAGAATTCGGATTTCAGTATACTACAAGATCCAGTGAAAGGCGCAACCACAGGCAAATGTCAGATTCAAAGCTACGTCCTAGATGTGGCATATGAGGTGGAATCAATCACACATGCAATATCATTAGAGATGATTGGTGGGCAGTAAATGGAGTTACCATTGATTCCAAGTTTTTCCAATCCAACTCTAAACAGTGGATCCGGAAAAATTTGATGAATAGGCAGGATTGTCCGCTTTGGCCCATGACTTTTTTGTGACCTGTTGGAAATTATGGTACTGGCGCAGTCATCTAGTATATATTTGAGGAAAATGTAGATGAGGATTGCAACCCAGCCCAGATGATTCGCACTACCATAGCAGAATTCAAATTGTGAGGGCATTGGAAGAACCCAAACTTTTTGTGAGCCTAGGAACTAGAGTAAGCGAGACTGATCAGGAACTAGAGTGTGGAGCTTTACCAAGGCTTCTCTAGTACATACCCCGTTGTTGATAACAAGCCAAACAAA
Organism: Turnera subulata; assembly: GCA_028386065.3. NCBI lineage: Eukaryota > Viridiplantae > Streptophyta > Magnoliopsida > Malpighiales > Passifloraceae > Turnera > Turnera subulata. The sequence continues at coordinate 41,932 of JAKUCV010006009.1, forward strand.
GCATTCAACTTTTTGTGGCGCAGCCGAGAGCCATAGGAGATTGCTGTCACAACACGGGAATCCAAGGCGCACAGGGTTTCCTTAGGCTTGCTGGTGCGCGTGTGGGCTGAACTATTCCTATTAAATTTAGGTTGGCCAGTTTGAGTCCTAGTAGGAATAGACTTGAGGTAGGAAACCTAGTCGCGATAGGAATCCTATTACTAGTAGGAAAAAGGCTGAAACCTTGCGGCAACTATATAAATTGGAAGCGTGAGGGGGAGTTGTTGGGCATGTATTGCTGTTGATGGTTTATTAATATAATAATACTGAGTCTTCTCCCAATTACTTCTCTTGCTTTATTATTTTCTTGGTTCTCTCTTTCGTGTGTTTGCTTGTGTAGGCTTACAAGTTAAGGGACGATCTTGCTTTTTTTTTATGGAAACGATAGGCTTTATTTATGAACCGAGATGAAAATAATTACAAATAGGCATAAGCAATACATGCAGTCTTAATCACGAAAATGCCCTGACTCCCGATTGGGGTAACTACATCATTCTAAGGGTGCTAATAAGGAGAATTTGCGTTTGGGACCTGACCATAATCTGACAGTTTCAGCGCTGGAGATGATCAATGAGGCACTATAGGGGAAGGCAGGATGAAAGGCCTTAATCCACGAAGAGGAATGGACTAACACAAGATCTATTACTCGGTCAACATCTACAGCAATGTTTCTGAAAGTCCTTTATTTCCTTTCTAACCAGATTGCCCATAGTGCAGCGACCCCGATAAGGTACCAGAATGATCGACTAGATGGAGCAAGGGACAAAAAGGACCACTGTAAGACAAAATCCTCCAAGTTTGCCGGGACACACCAAGACACATCCCGCCATCTGCATAATTTACTCCAAATCTGCCATGAGAAGGGACATAAGAGTAACAGGTGATCTCTGGACTCGAAACAGGAGCCACAAAAACACCATATTGAATCAGCCAGGGAAATAATTCGCCTCTGCCGAAGAGCTTCTTTGGTAGGGATCCCATTATTTAAAGCTAGCCAAAGCCAACAATCAACCTTAAAAGGGGCAAGAGAAAACCACACAAAAGGCTTAGAAAGTTTGAGCTCCAGTTGTGAGTAAATATATGATCTTTCCAATTTAACAAAATATGCACCATTCTGACCTTCACACCAAACTCTGGATTCTAAATTTGAGGGGTGCAGCGCAACCTGGGATACCATGTTCTGTATCTCTACCACTTCCAAGAGCTCCCAATCGCGAAGGGGCCGTCTCCACAGGGTATCCCATCTGCTGCTCTGCTCAACAGGAAAAATACACTCCCTCATGGTTGAATTCTGACATAGTGAAATAGAAAATAAGCGAGGGAACAGGTTCTTCAAAGCACCGCGTTCGGACCAGTCTTCTAGCCAAAAATGAATCATGGATCCAGATCCTACGCGGATAACAGAGCCTTGCATTAGAGGGATACCCGATTGACTGTTCGGTGAGCCAGCTGCTATAATATCACGCCATATGAGAGAGAAATTATGTAAATGGAAAACTAATGATAAGGTGGGTGGTTGGCAGCCATATTTTCCAAGTATCAGGCTCTTCCATGCACTGGTCATAGACGAGCAAAAGTTCCACAGCCACTTAAATAGGAGACACTAGTTCATGATCTTAAGATCAATGATTCCCACACCACCCCTTTCTTTAGGAATAGCAATCTTCCTCCACGCAAAAAAACAGCTTGTGCCGCACAGTGAGAGTGTGCATCTGCTGCCCCACTCTATTGGTCCGTGACAAGTGGTAGCGGAGCAATCAAAAAGGAAGACAACAAAAAGCTTGCCATTGGTTGAGAGTGAAGCAGGATTAAGAGGGGTTGTCCTTTATTTTTGTGCTGTCGACCAATTAGCATTGGAGAGTGGTTCCTGTTCGTTAACTCTTCTTTATTGTCGTAGGAGAAAGAAATCGGTTGCAACAACAATTTTTTTTTTTTTTGCTGGTTATTTGCAAGGTTATCAAATCCGGACCGGACTGGCAGGTTCAACCGGGATTTTGCCAGACTGGCCAGTTTTCGACGAATCGGTCGAACCGCTCACGGTTTTGGACGGTTGAACCTCTACTTTTTCATTTTAAAAATGGCAAAGATAAGGTTTGAACCCTTGACCTCCTAACAATGTTATCTTTACATAAATTTTAGTATATATTGAGAATGACTTTAATTTAATTATAAAATTATTATAATGAATATATTTTAACTATTTTTTAAAAGATTAACATATTTTATAAAACGGTTGAACCCCGGTCAAATCCGGTCGAATTCCGGTTCTCCTTGAACATCCCCTTTGCCGGTACAATGTCCGGTCCGGTTTTCAAAACCTTGGTTATTTGTCATTAATTTCACACAATACTCTTGAAAAAAAAATAACAAAAATGGAGGGCTGCTGCAGTTGTCGATTGAGGAATTGAGGTGGAATTCCAAGCTTGAAGTGGTGGATTTTGTCTTTTCTTGGCAAATGGTGGCGTCAAGGTGGGCTGATTGGTTTTGTGGAAAATCTTCAAGCGGTGGAAGCCTTCGGTGGCTTTTGGCTTTTTCCTAGACAAGTGGAGCAGCAAAATTTGGATAATACACCTTCAGTTGGCGTGGAGAAACAGGTCGGGTTTGGTTATTTGATTTGCGCTAAACTTTGGTATATTATTGGGACAGAATTTTGGTTGCGGGTAACACTTGGAGGAAGTTTGTGCTGGTTTTTATTATTATTATTTTTCAAGGGAGAGAGTAGAATCAATTGGATTTCTTGATTTTTATTCGTTGCACAATTGTTGGAGGGGAAAAGTGGAAACCTACTGCAGTGATTGTGGGCAGAGAAGGGGCTGAATTGGGGTAGTCCTTGCATGGAGAAGTGGTACACTTTGCGTAGAAAAGATGGTTGAACCGACGGATGAGTTGGTGGTCTCTTCTGTTACCAGAGATGGGACAGAGGAGGATGTTGTACAAGGGACTGACGATGAGTGTGGACGTCCAAAGGAACGCAACGCATCCAAACCCAAAAAGAAACATCGGTCGCAATCGGTGAATCCTCGGACTTCATTGGATACTCTGACAACGGATCTCGAGGATCAGTTTGGGGTCTTTCAAACCGAGAAGGAAAGCTTGCTGGAGGACCTGGAGGGCACAAAGAACTGGATGCAAGGGGCACTACAGTAGTTGGCTGATGAGCTGAGACAAGAGTTCAGGCAGGATTTCAAAACCACTGTTAGTTACTTGCTGGTTCATTGTCTAGAGTCGAAGCAGGTTTGGAGGATCAGAAAGCGCTCAAGGAGGACGTGGTACTTTGCAAGGCCACACTTGCAAGCTTGGCGTCAGGAGGTGTACAGGGCTCGGTGAAGCCTAGAGCTAAAGTGGAGATTATGAAGCCACAGGCATAAGATGGTTCGCGGTCTGCTAAGAAGCTTAATGGGTTTTTCTTTGATGTGGAGACATACGTTGCTAGGTTGGGCGTCACCGGCGAAACGGAGAAGGTGTAAACGGCGGCAGTGTATTCTCCAGAGGCTGCGCACTTATGGTGGCGACGCAGGGTGTCTAAACCTGGAGTGGAGGGGGCATTACCTTCATGGAATGGGTTCAAGGCAGATCTCAAGACACAATTCTATCCACAACATGCTGAGAGGGTGGCACGGGACAAGTTGCGGACACTCAGGCAAGGGGATAGTATTCGGAAGCATGTTCAAGATTTTCAAGAGTTGCTATTGGAGATCAACATGCCGGAGACAGAGGCATTCTATGCTTTCATGGGTAGTCTGAAACGATGGACGCATGATGAGTTGGATCGACGAGGGGCGAAGACATTGACGGAGGCCATTGCCATTGCTGATTCTTTGATGGAGTTCACTGGGATGCTGGGGCGTTAGCAGTCGCCAACACGGGATGTCGTTGGCAAAGGTGGTCGGGAAAATGTCAAACAGGAGGGAAGTAGTGTTAAGTGCTTTCTCTGCAAAGGGCCTCATCGAAAGATCGACTGTCCAAAGAAGAACAGACTATCAGCAGTGAAGCGAGTGGATGTGGACTCTGAGGATAATCAAGAAACTGATGTCAAGGTAGCTACTTTGAAGAAGCTGGATGCCATGGATTCGTACAAGCATGTGCAGGATAAGGGGAGGATGTTTATCAAGTTGTAGATTTATGGAGAAGAGCTGGATGCCTTAGTGGATGCCTGGGCAACTCATAATTTCATGGAGGTAGATGTGGCCAAGAGATTGGGAGTTTGGTTAAGAAAGGTGGAAGACAGTGTCATAAAGCTGACTAATGCAAGAGAACAACCCGTTATTGGAGTTGCACATGACGTCAAGTTTGAAATAGGTGAGTGGCATGGCAAACTTAACTTAACTATGGTGCCCATAGATGACTATTTAGTGGTTCTTGGATGGAGTTTCTTTTGAAGAAACAGGCTGAAGTCTTTGCTAAGGAAGGAAAGATAGCACTTCACGGGAACAAGCAAGGCTTTACTTTGTACCCGATGCGTGAGGATGCTTTGAAAGACAAGCAGGCTCTTACAGCGATAAGGGTGGTGTCAAAGACGAGTTCGAGGGTCAGGTCTACACAAGTTAGGAGGACCCCTATTACGCAGATTTTGGCGGACAAACTTGTTCGATGGCATGGTACGGATGTACTAGTGGTCGAGTATCTTATGCAATGGCGAGAAAGTCATAGAGCAAGATGGAAAGGCAAGCATAGGTTGCAAAAGTTCGGGCAAAGTATAGCTGCCTATCGTCGAACGGCAACGAGGACGTTGCCAGAATTGGTGGGGGAGAATGTCACAACCCGGGAATCCAAGACGCACAGGGTTTCCTTAGGCTTGCTGGTGCGCGTGTGGGCTGAACTATTCCTACTAGATTTGGGTTGGCCACTTTGAGTCCTAGTAAGAATAGACTTGTGATAGGAAACCTAGTCGCGATAGGAATCCTATTACTAGTAGGAAAAGGGCTGAAACCTTGCGGCACCTATATAAATAGAACGCGTGAGGGGGAGTTGTTGGGCATGCATTGTTGTTGATGGTTTATTAATAATAATACTTAGTCTTCTCCCAATTATTTCTCTTGCTTTATTATTCTCTTGGTTCTCTCTTTTGTGTGTTTGCGTGTGTAGGCTTACAAGTTAAGGGGCGATCTTGCTTGTGCCGCACGGTGAGAGTGTGCATCCACTGCGCCACACTCTTGGTCTGTGACATTGCAGGCTTGATGAAGGGAGGAATATAATGTCAAGCATCCTAACTTAGCTCCACGTACTGGTTTGATTTCGAAGGTATCAATTTCAAACCTGATAGAAGTCTGTCATCATCGTTGATGAGATTGTCTTCCCAATCGAAAGGCTGCCTACGCCAGCCTTGGGTTCCAATTAAGGCTGCTTATGCATTGCTATGTGGAGGATTTTAACTGTAGTTTTAATCAATTACATTTTGACATATGGCTGTAATCTCTCATCAGAAAAGCTATATCCTCATAGGATTTAGGCTAAAATTTGAAATTCAATATAAAAAAAATGCTCATAAGAATTAAACTCTTATCAGAAAAAACTAATAAGTTATGTCATTGATTTGAAAACAAAAGTCATTCAATATTACATATATATATATATATATTATATTATTATTATTATATATATATTACATCATTTACTCTGCAATTGTTATGTGATCAGAATGAATTATATTAGCTTTAGATTGATAAACTTTACTACTGATAAGATAATAGGATTGTTCAAAACTAACCTTTTATTTTTTTTTTATCTGTATCTCTTCACAAATTTCATCTCTATCATCTCTCTTTAAATACAGATACAAGACTCTCTCTGTGTATGTGAAATAATAGTCTCTGTCTGTGATACAGTTTCTCTATTCATTCATTCTCTTTTACTCCTTTATTTTGGTTTCTATTTGCACTACACAAGGTCTAGATACAGTCTGTGTGTGATACAGTTTCTCTATCATTCATTCATTCTCTTCTCTTCTTCTTTTGTTTTTTGTTTTTATTTGCATATGTACATGTTGTTATAGTAATAAAGTTATTTTGTCACCCTTAATTAAACATTCCGTTTGTTTTTATATTCTTTTTATTTCCAATTCTATTTTAATTATTTTTTTTGCTTGTGCAGAAAAATAATTCCGTGGAACCCACGAGAAGTGAGCTAGTATATTTGTGTAAGCACAATCTGTAATAATAGTACCCTATATTTTCACCATATCAATATCTTTCTCCGCCAACCAACAACCTCCACCTCGAACCCTAGAAAGAAATCCTAGACATTAGAAACCTCCTCCATGTATCCAAGTTCAAAAAAGAAGCAGTATAAGAATTACTTGTGGTCAAATTTTACCATCGAGCTAGTGGAGAAGATCGGGAGTTGCTTCCAAAACAGCTACCTCGATATTCTCCGTTTAAGGGCAGTTTGCCGCTCATGGCGGTCTTCTACTCCCCTCCCACCCGTACTGCCATCCCTCAGCCTCCCTCCACTTGACTACCGTGACAATTCTTACCAGTATGTGTTGGAAGAGTTGGCAGTTTATTCCGTCCAACCTGCTCGTCTCTCCCGCACCACGCCCTAGCTTTTGAGAACCCTACCCTCCTCGAAATCCAAATCAAAGTCGAAGTCCCATAATTATCTTGCCCTCAAAGCATTGAACTCTCCACGACTAGAAGCTAAATATTTCCTGAGTTGCCGTTAGTTCGAGTTTTAGCGACGATGATGCTGGCTTTATGGTGATGGCTTTGACAAGTGGAAAGTTGGCGATGTGGAGGATGGGAGACGAAGGATGGACTGTTATCAGAGACAATCCCGCTCGGAATTGCTGGTTTGACCATGTTGTATACCTCAACCATAAATTTAATGCTGTGGAATGGTTCGGATTTTGTGTAGCCATAGACGCAACCAAACCAGCAGCTACCGTGAGGAGGATGAGTAAGGGCGTTACTCGGACAATGCTGGAGCAGGAACGGTGGGATTTCTTAGATTTGGGTGAGCAGTTTTTGGTGAAATCTATGGGGGAATTATTTTTGGTGCTCATGGATGATGACTTTTTAATGTGGCTAATGTTATGTTGGATGAGGAGAAAGGCCAATGGGCTAATCCAGGGAAGGCATTGGAGGAACGCTTTCTTTTTATTGGATCAAAATCCTCGTTTTCCCTTATGGCTAAAGATTTCCCAGACTACAAGGCCAACAGCCTTCATTGCAAAGGAGGACGACCTCAATCGTTGCAGCCTCATTGCATATTACCTCAATCGTTTCCTTGCTACCCATGTTCGCGACCGCCAAGTTGGGTCAGCAGTAGGAGGAAAATAATTCTTTATTAGCATAAATAAAAAATATTGTTTTTGTCAATCTGGGGGACCTGTAGTTGGAGAAGAAATCTTTGGATAACTCTCTTTCTCTTGTGCATATCTCTGTTCTGTTGCTAGGAATTTGCACACTAGTTTGTTTTTGGCTCAATCTGCCATAGGAGATAATTATTAAACTACGGAACCCAAACAAACACAGAATGCACATTTCTGATCCTTGAGTTATTGATTTGTCTCTCAATATTTTGTTGCAGATTAGTTGTTTGAATGATGTATTGGCATGTCCAAACTCTTAATCTTCGGACCTGAGCCGGAAAGTATTCCTTTTACATTCACAGATTAGTTGTTTGAATGAAGTATTGAATGTTGTTTTGATATGCCAAAGCATTATCTAAGAAATTACCTGCGTTTCGTGGTGTTATTTCAAATTTGAGTGCAACTAATAGGGAAAATTAAGTACCATCAGGTGGTGGCGCAGCCTTAAGCATCAAAATTTATTCAACAACACATAAACTAAGGAAGGGTATGTATCCGTTCTTTCTTCCAGTTTTCCAACCGGCAACCTGAACAAGTTGCTCGCGTGCGGAACCTTCTCGTCTTTCCTTCTTACTTGGGTGAATATATAGAAAGACACTATATATAGCAGAGCTACCAGGAGCATACAACACCAGACTATGAAGACGCGTTCAAGGCAGTGAACCCTCAAAAAGAAAGATACACAAGAAATTATGCAGGTCATAGTCCTTGTGTAATGGAGGTATCCAAACCTTCTTGTTTTAGGACATGTGGAGTTCAGTTTGCTAGGAATTGGCTCAATTCTTTTATGATTCTTTCTTATATGACTTGGATTATTTATGTTTTTTATTAATATTTCTAATTATATAACAATATTCCAAAACTATTAGGAGATATCAAAGGCATGAATAGCGGCATATGAAAAAAAAAAAAAAGGAGTTTCAAACAAAGCATGAAAGATTAGTCAACTACTGGCCAATGAAACATATGAAAATTATCAAAAAGGAAATATAGAAAAACAACAACAAAAATGTAAATTTTCCACCTTAAGTATAAAAGCAAAATCAAGAATAGTGACCTATGAAAAAAAAAACCTCAGAGAATTAAAGCTGAAAGCATGAAAAATCTAAGCGAAGGTGAACTATGCCGGTAAAATATATGAAAATCATCATACCTTAAGAGTAGATTACTTGCTTCACTTTCCTTTTCTCCTTGTAAACATTGAACCCAAAATGAAGTAAACATAAATTAGTTGTAAAATTTTCATTGCTAAAAAAAGTAAGAATACCAAGAGAAAGGGAGGATATTTTTGAAATAGAAAGTGAGGAAAACAAACGAACCAATCAATTCCATTCTATGCCAGTTTTCGATTTGATAGAAAAAGGAAGGAAAAAAATTGACTAAACTTAAAAATGAAGATCAACTTGGAAAACAGAGAGATAGATTTTTTACTTACTAGAATGTGGATGAAATTGAGCTAGGAGAATACTAATAAAGAAATATAATTATGAAAAGAAATAAAAAGAAGACCCAGAAGATAAAAATATTACTTTTGTTCTTAAACTATTACACATAGCAAAAAGAAAACAAAAAAAGCAAAGAAAGTCACTATATGCACCATACCAGAATCAGTTGATGCATAGTTATTAAACCCGGCCACGCCGGTTCGACCGGTTGAACCATGACACGCAGCATATTCTGGATTTTTAGATGTGTTGAACTGGATCAGCAACTGAACCGTGAAAAGCTCGCTGACCCGGCCGGTTTTATAGCGACCTGATTGAACCGATGACCCAGCCGGGTCAGTTCTAAATCACAAAACACAATAAAAATTTATTTTTTCTATTTTTACATAAAATTGTATTATTTAATAAAAATAAGAATTTATTTTTATTTTTATTATCAAAATACAAATAAATATTAATATATACAGAATAAAATAATTAGTTATTTAATAATTATTATTCCCAGTTAATTACATTGAACCCCGATTCAAGCCCGGTTGGACCACTGAACTGTGACCCGCGACCTTTTCTGGGCTTGTGTTCGGGTCGGGTTTGATAACTATGAGTTGATGTTTGACCAATGTTACCATTTGAAGCTAGGGTTCACCAATTTTATACATCCATCTTCAGTGCAATTAACTCGTCATATAATTATGCAATTATCTTGATATATTTATGAGGTGTTCATTGCAATTTTTTTATTGCAATTAATTCTTCTTGTTTATTGTCTGCCTTACCGTTTTCTCTTGTATTTATATGGGTTAATGGTATATTTTGTACCCCTTTCAAATTCGTCAATTGTACACCCCGACTTTTTTTTTCTGCCAATTATATACCAGTCTTAAATTAATTGTTTGTGAATGCCAAAAGGATATGTACCATTAAAGAGTTTAAGTCTTTTTAAAAATTAGTTAATTCATTTAGAGATATTAAAGGAAGGGCTAATGTCTAAAAATAACTAAACATGTGTGGCATGAAAAAAATTGAGCCTCGATATAATTAAAAAATTTTAATATTTCGATACATTGAGTGAGATGCAATTACATATAAAAAAAAATAAAAAGTCTTATACATTAAGTGTAGTTATAAAGTACTAAGGATGTATAGCACGAAAAAAATTATGGCTCAAAAAAACATCAAATACAAATACATTTACCGAAAAGTTTTTTGTAATTATAAAACTTCATCACTTATTTATTGTTGATGTATATAGTAAATGAAGAGTCATGGTAATTTTTCGTATACATATAGATTTGTTCATCAAATGAAAACACAATGTTGTTGTTGAAATAACACAAAAATAACACCCAAAATTCTCTAGCTTTGTTGTTCTATTAGCTTATCTTTCCTCTATTTCTATTATGATCACTAACTATTTATTATCGTTTTCTTAACTTCTTTTCATCCTTTAAGCAAAATAAAAAAAAATAACATTAAATTGTGTAATTAATTGGCTTAGTTTTATATTTTGTGTTTTGTTCATATTATCTTTGTTAATACATCACAATTGATTCAAATTATATGATTTTTTTATTTGTTTATTTCTCTTTTTTACTTTATTTTTTAAATTATGGAAAAAAATTAATTTACTAGCATGTTACCATTTATACACGAGATGTGACTGTTTGCATATAAGTTTGGTAGCACCGGGAAAAAAGAAAAAAATTGGGTAGAATTCCCAAAGTTATATGCATAGACAGTATGCATAATTTTCTCTAACTTTCTCCGTCCAACCAACAACCACCACCTTGACCCTAGAAAAAAATCCTACAAAGTAAAAGCCTCCTCCATGTCTCCAATCTCAAAGAAGAAGAAGAAAAATTGCCGGTGGTCAGATCTTACCATCGAGCTACAGGATAAGATCGGGAGTTGCCTTCAAAACAGCTACCTTGATATTCTCCGTTTGAGGGCAGTTTGCCGCTCATGGCGGTCTTCCACTCCCTTCCCTCCCGTAGTCCCACTCCCTTCCCTCCCGTAGTCACATCCCTCAGCCTCCCTCCACTTCCCTACCGTAACAAGTCTTACAATTATGTATTGGAAGAGTTGGTTGTTTATTGTGTCCAACCTGCAACTTGTCTCTCCCGCACCACGCCCTTGCTTTTGAGAACCCTATCCTCCTCCTCCAAATCGGTTCATCATATTACAACCCTCGAAGCCTTGAACCCTCCAAAAGTACTATCAACTAAATATTTATTGGACGTGCGAGATTGTCGAGTAAAGGAGATGTGGTTTGATTATTGCCTCGTGCCTGCTGATCCTCCCTACGTTGATATTCCAACAGGTCGAGTTGCCGTTAGTTCGAGTTTTCGCAAGACTGGTGGTGGTGATGACGGATTTACGGTGGTGGCGTTGACGACTGATGGAAAGTTGGTGATGTGGAAGATGGGAGAAGAGAGATGGATTATTATCAGAGACGCTGTCAGTTGGTTAATTGGTTTCTGCGTGAATGTTCGTTTCAAAGTATTGTACACCACAACGATAAATTTCATGCTACAGCCGGCGAATTCGTTGTATCGATAGATGCAACCAAAACGGCTGACATGATGAAGGTAATAAGGCGAGTAAGATTACCATGGGAATATAGAACAGATTTGGATAGGTTTTTGGTGAAATCTGATGGGGATTTATTTGTGGCGTTTGGAGATTTTGATTCTGGTAATATGGCTGTTGCTATGCTCGATGAGAAGAAGGGCGAATGGGTTGAGCCAGGGGATGAATTGAAGGGGCGATTGTTTTTTCTTACATCAAAATCCTCGTTTTCCCTTATGGCTAAGGATTTCCCAAACTACAAGGCCAATTGCATTTATTTTCATGAGCCTCGGTTTGCTTCTTACCTGCGATCTGAATCGTTTCCATGCTACTTTTGTTCGCAACCGCCAAATTGGATCGACAATTATTGCACCTTGTTCAAACGAATCCCATCCGGAATTAAGGTGTAATACGAGCAGAAGATTTTCTGTTCACTAAATTCAGAAATTGCAGCAATGTTTTGCCACTCAATTGGGTGCATAACTACGTTCTTTTGGTAGGATTTGGAAAAGTAATTTGCTTTCGCTACCGCTACGATTTTTTGTAGTGTATAACCTTTTTGGCTATTGTTACTGTTAGCCTTCATTTTCTCCTACTACCCTCCTCACATATGTGTTGCATATTGCACATTTTTGGGTAGGGTAGTCTTACTAAAATTCACATTAGCTCTTCCTCATATACAAATAAACTTCGTAGTTTGTTTTAGACGTATTAAGAATCTTCTAATGATTTCTCAATCAAGTAAAAATTATTTAAAAGAACCTTTTACAAAACAAATTTACTTAGATTTGAATCTTATAAGATCAATTACTGTAAATATAAATCATTAGCCAATGGATCAAGACTCTACCTTTGTCAAAATTTTTAAATAAGACTCTACCTTATTTAAAGCATTACTTTTGTTCGTAACTAGGGATGGCAAAAATTCCCAACATCCCGGGGATCTGCGGGGATGGGGATGGGGACGATTATTGACCCGTGGGGACGATTTTCAACCCGAGATTAATTTGGAGATGGGGATGTGGATCATAGCACCCGGCCCGCAGGGATCCGCAAATATATAAAATGACTATTTTACCCCTCTAGTTAATACTCCATATAAGATTTTTAGTCATTTTGTTCAAATACAAAAAAAGAAAGATAAAAGAATAATATAATATAAACCACAAGTTCTATTATTCGAGTCGTGGGGAGTGCGGGGAGCGGGGATGGGGACAAAATTCCCCCGCCGCGGGGAATGGGGATGGGGATGGGGATAGTTTTAAGTTGTGGGGATGGAGCGGGGATTCCTCCACCAGGACATTCCCCGCCCTGCTGCCATCCCTATTCGTAACCGCCAAATTGGGTCGACAAATCCTCCTTGGCCAAACAAGTTCCTTGGACAAGAGGAGTAGTAGGAGGAAAAAGATTCCTGCTCACTAAAGTCAGCAGTGGCAGCAATGCTCAATTTTATCTTTGATCAACTTTATATATACTACATACAGCCTGGCTTGGATGACAATATTTTCTCCATAAGCTTGTTGCCTTCACTAGTATACGCATTGGCTCACTTGTGTTATTGATTTCTCTTTCTATATTTTGTTACAGATTAGTTGCTTGAGGCATTGGCTTGCTTGTGTTGGCCGTTGAGAAACAATAAGTCAACCAAGTAACCGATTTTTTTACTCTTCCTTTATAGAAACACTGAGTTATTGAATGAATGGCTTACAGAATGTCCAGCCCTAGTGTCAGTATTATACTCACAGTTGTAGTATTAAAGTTGGAGTACAATGCTTCAGCAACCTTACATATGGTTACATGTTATCGTCACCTGATATATATATCTTAGCCTAACAACCTGATACAAGACTTAGCCTAACAACCTGATGTAGGACTTATCTCTACCATTCCTCCTCAAACTCAACCCGGTGTGGAACCGAGATTGAGTTTGGCCTGAAGTTGTTGGAACCGTGCTGTTGTCAAAGCCTTAGTGAAGACATCTGCAAGTTGGTCTGCACTCTTGATGGACTGGACTTGAAGTTGTTCCCGTTTAACTTGTTCCCTCACAAAGTGATAGCCAAATTTCACATGCTTGGTTCTTGCATTCAAGATGGGATTTTGGCTGAGAAACGTGGCACCAAGATTGTCATACCACAACACTGGTTTATTGAAGGGGGCATCTAGCTCCTGTAAGAGCGTCCGGATCCACAATAACTCCGCAACTCCATCCGCCTTGGCCTTGTATTCGGCTTCAGTGGAAGAGCGTGTTTCCCGGTGGCCCAGGCAATTAAATTGCCACCATACACAATGAAGAAACCTACTATGGAGCGTCGGTCATCCAAGCTGCTAGCCCAATCGGCATCTGTATACACCTAGAGGTCATGACCCAAAGTTCGACAAATACATAGACCAAGTTTGAGACTATGTTTCAAGTAGCGCAAAATACGCTTGACTACCACAAAATGCACCTGTGTTAGAATATGCATAAGGTGACTGACTTTACTCACAGAAAAAGCAATATCCGGCCTTGTAATGGCTAAATACTGAAAGATCCAACAAGATGCCGATTGAATGTTGGGTCCTCTAATTTTTCCCCATGATCAGTTCGCAGAATCTGAGTTGTGGATGCCGGAGTTGGAACTGGTTTACAAGAGTCCATGCCGGAACGCTTTAGTAAATATCTGATTTACTTCTCTTGTGTCAAGAAAATTCCATCCATGGTGTGATGGACATCAAGTCCAAGAAAGTATGAGGGCACGCGAAGATCAAGTAAAGAAAAAGTGTGCCCAACCGACGCAAAAAATCAGTGAGAAAAGCAGAATTGTTGGTTGTAACAACGATGTCATTGAGGTACACAAGGAGAAAAGCTCGAGTATTGGACAGATTATAGACAAGAAGAGAGGGGTCAGAATGTGAAGCCTGAAACCCTTATCGGACAAGAAAGTCACTTAGACAGGAGTACCTGGCGTGAGGAGCCTGTTTCAAACCATATAGAGACTTTTGTAGATGACAAACCTGATTGGGCTTGGTGGGATCTTCAAACCCAAGGGACTGAACCATGTACACTTTCTCTTGAAGAAACCCTTGGAGGAATGCATTTCCAACGTCGAATTGTTTAACAGGCCAATTCCATGATAAAGCCAAGGACAAAACAACCCTAATCTTTGTTGGTTTCACCATGGGACTAAAAGTCTCGCCATAGTCCATACTAGCCTACTGATGATAGCCCTTGGCCATCAACCGGGCCTTGTACCGATCAACACTCCCATCAGACTTCCGTTAGATACAATACACTCAGCGACAACCAAAAATATTCATGCCCTTGGTAGAAGGAACCAATTCCCACTTCTTAGTGTGATGTAGGGCAGCCAGCTCCTCTGCCATCACCATTCACCACAGCTACAACTTGTTAGCAACAGAAAAGTTTATGGGCTCAACATCAATTGTGGGATCAGTGACAACGGTTACGTGGTGATTGGATGGACAATATTTGGTGGGAGGATGACGGTTGGGATGGAGAACCATCTGGTGTTGACGTAGGGGAGATGCTGGGGATGGCGAGGGTGAATTTTGAGTTAAAGGAGAAGACGAGGAAGTACAGTCTGGGTCGAGTGTTGGGAGGATTTGTTCTGGTGCTTGTAGAGTAGGCGAGGAGTAGACGGAGGTGACTTATATGGCGAAGAGGATTTTGATGATTTTGGAGTAGAGATAATAGGAGACTTGGGTGTGAATGAAATAGTGGTTACTGGTGTTGGAAAGAGACAAGATGATGTACAGTTAGGAAGAACACCGTTAGAGGCACATCAGTCCAGGACGATGTTGAGGAAGACGGTATAGTTGTAGGGATTGGAGACCGAACCTGAAAAAGGATCTCATCGATCCTCATGGAAAGTGACATGCCATGCAATATAAGATTTCCTTTTGACAATATTCATAACAGCGATATCCTAGATGAAAAGAGCTTTATCCAAGAAATACACAGGGTGAAGACCTACTATCCATTTTGTGCAAGTTATATGGACGAAGCAAAGGAAAACATAAACAACCAAAAACCTTTAAAAATGAGTAATCCAGAACCTGGTGGAATAAAACCTCATAAGGAGACTTGTGTTACGAATTGGGTGTCGGTAACCGATCAATCAAATATACTGAGGTTTCAAAGACAAAATGACAGTATTTACGTGGGATATTTGTTGTAGCCATTAAGGTTCAGACCTGTGTCTACAATATGGCAATGTCAGCGCTCAATTTCACCTTGTTGTTCATGTATGTGGGGATACATCACACGATGTTGGATACCCTAATTGATGAAAAACTTGTTTAATTTTTTGTATTCCACACCCAATCGGTTTGAACTGCCTTTATTTTAAGGGAAAATTGTTTTTCTACCCATTTTTTAAACAGAAGAAAACAAGAAAAAACATCAGATTTATTCGAAATGGGAAAGAACCAAAGAAACTTGCTGAAATCATCCAAAAACACTACATAATATGAGTGGCCATCGCAACTAGAAGTTGGAGAGGGTCCCAAGCATCACTGTAAACGAGCTCTAAAGGACATGCTGCTCTCTTATTGATGAGCATGAAATTACACTATTTTTACAGCATGCACTGTAGTCTTTTGGCCTTGCATTTAGCATCAATTCAAGCATTTAGATAGGAAATCTTTACTCAGGAAAAAAAAAAAGATAGAAAATCACTAGCTTTTACTCCAAATTCTACTTTCCTAGCTCTTGTTTGCTTTCAGGTGCATTTAGGTCCTTTTTGGAGAGGATTTTGACGATTTTGGCCCAAAACTCAACAAGGCGCTACTGATTGCCTAGTTCCAGTTCAAACTGCACCAGCGAAAGCGTCCAGATACATCATGACAGCAGGTGCTGCGTCTAAGTCCCGATTTTATAATTGTTAGGAGCTTGCTCCTAAAATCAAGGAGTTTTTATAGGAGATCAGATGGACACTCCCAGCAAGGAAAGAAGTTCTGAAAGCTTAATTAAAGAGGAATTCTTGAAGCTAAAGGCTAGAAATTTAATTCCAAAACCTACTCTTTTTAGAATTTAATCCTAGATATAAAAGCAATAGGCTTTCTCACAAAATTGAAAAGTTTTGGGAGGAGGAAAATCACAAATTGGCAAAGAGGAAAGTGGTTCCTGAGTCGATTTTTTATTTGTAGTCATGTCAACTACTCTTTTTTTTTTTTCTTCTTCTTCTTCTTCTCCTTCATGAACTAATTTCTTCTATCTTGTTTTATGGGATGTAGCTACACTCTTTGATGTTTAATTGATATTTCAGACTTGGTTTTATATATATTCGTTATTGCTTGTTTGTTTATGGAGAACTTAAAAGTGCATGCTGCATGATCACCCTCGTGTACAAGTTAGATGACTTAGCGAAGCACTGAACAGGAGAAGCTAGGAAATCAGATCGTTCCATATTCAACCTCTACCTTACTGATTGTCGAGAGAGATTTTTAGGGTAGTTGAGGATGCAACACCTAGCACAGCCCTAGGATAGGCAACACTGGCGAACAGCAGGTTGTTCGGGATTAGGGCAGTTTTACAATATCAGTGAACAGTTGGTTGTAGAAGATATAGGCTAGGTAGCCCTACAAGTTGGATGAATTATTTACCAAGTTATTGATTTATCAGTTGAGCAGCATAGGCTGTAGTGAATCCCGGACAACCTAGGTTCCTTATTATTGCGTTTTCCCTCCAATCGATATCCTTGCTTTTAGTTTCTGTTAATTTAGTTTACTATCTCAGTTTATTATCACCACAATCTCGATTTTATTTATTTTATTGTTATTTAGTCTAATCAATTGAAATCCTAAGGACAGTGTTGCTTATAGCAGTCCCTGAGATTCGACCTTGTTTACTACAGTACGCTGTACACTTGCAGCACATTTTTGCACGAGCACTTATTACTACTAGACAAGGACTGACGACACTGCTTCCCCTAAGGACAATGAGGACAAGAGGAGACACTAGATGAACGAAGAACGAGAAGAGACTGTCGAGATAGAATTTGTTGTTGAGCACGAAAATAAGGATGCCCCAACCGTCTATCAAAAACCAACGGTGCCACCCGAACAACAAGGTAGGATGCCAATTGACGTTGAGCAAAAAGTGAGGACAGTTGATACAAGCCAATAGTGCTCAGACCTATAAGAATTGTTGTCTTGGTATCTTGGTCTTTGACACAAAAATAATGAGGGTGAAATTCAAAGAACAAATTATTTTCTTGTGTAGATTTTTGAACAGAAAGAAGCGATATTGTTAAGGTAGGAACATGTAAAATATCTAAAAGAAGCAATGGTTTAGCAGAAGTGGACAAAGAGTGAGAACCAATACCTCCAATCGGCAATTGAGCACCATTACCTACATGCTACAACCATTTCGTTTGCAAGACGCTTTGCACGTTGAAGGAAGGGAAGAACTGGTTCCTCCGGCTGTTGCTCCGGCCTCTGTACTGCCATGTGAATGGCCATCACACGAGTGTTGTTGGGAGGATTGAAGGGTATACTGTTTGATTTTTGTTTGGCAGCTTCGTTCCCCTCTTGGTCTCACTGTTCATTCACGATTACAGCCAAAGATTTCCAAGAATACAAGGCCCACTACGTTCAGTAACAACCAGCTGGATCTAATTCCCATGTTAATACATAGTATTCTGATTTATTATGTTTGTGCAGTATTGATAGTATCATTTGAGGGCTGAATCCGTTAAATAAAAGGAAAAGAAGAACAATAAATTATAGGATGCATGGCAAGTCGTTTATAAAATAGGAATGCACCTTCTTTTCTCTATTTCGTTCTGGTTGCTACTTCCTAACACAAATACTTTATCTCCTGGTCAGTTTGTGTATTCTCATGGCGACCTCAAATATGAAATGAACACATTTTCAGAAAGTTTCGCAATCTCGGGTTTCCATTCGGTCTTCGTAGATGATAATCAGATTATATAGCGGCTGTTTGGTCTATTTAGCTTGCAATTATCTTGCCAAGTGCTTCTTGGTGGATTACGGCACTACAACCATATTTTCCATAAAACTGCATTAACCTTCTTTCCTCTGCTGATACAGTTAGGTGTAAACAATGAAAAGGTGAGTGCAGTGATATTGCAGTGATTAAGTAAGATTGGCGTTCCTATGTATAGTGATTAAGTAAGATTGGCGTTCCTGCGAAGGTGGTAGTTGTTTGTAATCTCTCAATGTCATTAGTGGGTGTTGTGAGTAATTTTCTCAAAGTGAATGAAATATAAGTGGGGAGGACCGATATATATATTGCCTCCTTTCCATTCCACTTGTGGTAGTTTGCCATCCAACCATGTCATCACAATGACATTAATGAGGGTTTTTGGGTTTTTTAGGCCCCATCTTCAGCGGTTTGGCCAATTATATACCTCGACATTATTTTTAGCCGGTCAGAGACCAAATCTTTTCTTTATCTCCTTTTCATCTTCTCGAATATTTTTGTTAAACAAGAAAAAAAAATAAATACATTAGCATATCAGTACCCTCACCCCCAATAGCATATCGCCAATCATAGCCACTGCCCTCAAACACCCACCAAAACCCATGTTAATCTCCATCAAAGCCTCCACCAGTGAGCCTCACCCGAAGTCTAGCCACCTCAATTTATACAACAACAATAACCATTCAACGCCACCACCACAATGGCTGTCAACACACGATGGCCACCTCTCCTCGGTGGCCGCTGATCCTGGGCTGAGAACCCATAAGCCGTTGAGATCTGAGGAGAAAAAAAGAGCCGCCGAGTTTGGAAGCTAGGCGAACTCCAGCAGCGCCTTCAATTTGCCACGGTTGCAGATCCTTCCTTGTGCTCGCATGACGAGGCCATCAAAATAACACGATGTGCTCGCATGACGAGCAAATCGCCAATCTTTATCATCTCGTCCCTAAACTCTTGAATTACCGGGTCACCTTGTCCATTTTACCCTCGACAGCTGGTAAATCACCGTAGCATTGACACGTGTCACTTGGGCGGCCGTTGATTGCCAATTTTTATTCTTTTTTCCTTTTCTTTTTTCCTAAATTCTTAATAACCATATTTTCTTATAAAAAACTAAAGCTTACAGAAAATAATAAGTTTTATGCGTTAACCAAGCAATAATTACCTCTTAGCAATTAATACACATTAAAGTTTGACTTTGTAATTGTTAAAGGAAAACAGACAAAGACAAAACAATTCCCAATTGGAACACCATCACCAGAACCACACCTTCCTCCATCATTAGAACGACACACTCCTCCACCAGGGCCGGAGCTCGCGCCGCCGCCGCCGCCGCCACTGAGGTAAGCCGTCGTGCCGCTCCTTCCTTCCTCTCCCCTTTATTTTCTTTTTTATGTATTCCTCTTTTTTGCTTTCTCAATGGTTTTTTTCTCTTCCTCAATGGTGGTTGTCTGTTTGGTTGACAGTGGGATTTATGGTGCTTGCTAGGTTGGTGTTGGTTTATTGTTATGGGGTTGGTGTTGGTTTAGTGTTGTAGGTGGATGGTGTCAATCGGCCTATTCATTCACAATTTTGAGAAAAAAAAAACTATGGTGGTGCAATTATTTGATAAGGCTTGGTATAAAGGCAACCATAGGCTGTAGTGGTGCAATTATTCCAAAGGGAGAAAATAATTGGGGTGGCGATGGTGACTTTTTGTAGTTGTGACTAATGGCTTTGCTGGAGCAAACGAGCGGTTGAGTGGAGGTGGTGGCTTTAGTGGTGGGTTGTGTCTGCTTCAAGAGATTCTTATTGAAGCATTGGCCAAGCTTTGTACTTGGAGAAGAAGAGATGCAACCTCAAGGCGACGCCGGCGAGATTCTGTTTGTGTTGGGTTGAAGGAGAAGGAGATGAGGCCCTAGACATTCGTGTAATCAAAAGAAGAAGTTAAACGACAGCGTCTTATTTTCCCTTAATTTCCTCCTAACAATGCGCAGGGCACACCATTTTTAATATAAGCAAATCATAAACACGATTTATTAAATTTAATAAAGTTTTAACTTTTAAAAAAATAAATTAGAGTGAAAACGGGAAGAATAAAAAATTGGGGCACACTGCGGGCCCCACGGGACATGTGTCGGCATCTCAACTACTCACCGGTTATAGAGGGTAAATTGGACAAGGTGACTCGGTAAATCAAGAGTTGAGGGACGACATGCGTGAAAAAAACGAAGAGGGACAACAAATGCGAAATCAATAAAGTGGAGGGACAAAAAAAAAACTATTTACTCCTGGTTTTTTTTATAATAAATTTGTTCCGGATACGAACGGTTTTTTGGGTGGATTTTTTTGCATATCCATCAGGTTTTTAAAACGGTTGGGTCAAAGAATCCGGTAAATAACATGTGGGTCCTGAATGACATAGTGGATCTGATGTGTCACTGTAAAATCCAAAACGACATCGTTTTGGTCAAGACAACATCGTTTTGAGGCACCCCCTGAAAGACAAATCCGGGCAGCCCGCCACGTCAGCAAGTACCTGATGAGGGAATCACGATTAGGCAGCCAAGGGAAAATTTGTAACAGCCCGGGTAAAAATTTGGTATTTTTACTGGACTGTAAATATCCTTCTACCGCGATTTACCGAAAGAATTAATCTTGGGTAATTAATTCAAGGTAAATCGAGCGTCATTTTTCGTAACCGAGTCTTTTCCCGCGCTCGAGATTTTTCCGTGGATTTTACGGACCAAAGGGGGTATCAGTTATTTTTTGGTCCGGTCTGGACATGACCATGCATTATTTGTGCACATCGTTATAAAAAGGAAGAGATCAGGAGAAGAGAGGAAGAGGAGAGGAAGGAAAGAAAAAAAAAAGAGAAAAAAAAAGAGGGGGAAAAAAGAGAAAAAAAAGAGGGAAAAAGCAAAAGAAAAGAAAAAAAAAGAAGAAAAAAAAACTTGAAAAAAAAAAGAAAGGAAGAGAGAAAGAAAAAAAAGAAATGAAAAAAAAGAAGAAAAAAAAGAGAAGGAAAAAAATACAGAAAATAAAAAAGAAAAAAATAAGAAAATGGAGAAAGAAAGAAAAAAAAAGAAAATGGAAGGAAACCGGTGAACAATTACCACCCGCCACCGTCACTGTTCACGCGTAGACGATCCATGCCGTCTGTCAACTCACCACCGCCGCCATCAGGATCGTCGCACCGTCGCGACCTCAACGGCGCTGCCTCCGCCTGACGCGCCTGTGGAAGGCGTTGACCCGTCGACAAAACCCGGCGGATTTGTCTTCCCCGTGCCAACCGCCTCCTGCCGACAACGCCGCGCCTCTTTTTCGCCGCCCTCGCGCCGCTCCAAGCCGCCCGATGCCGCTGCTGTGCTCGCTTTCCCTTCATCGCGTTTGTCACGTCGCCACCGCTGCAACCCAAGGTGAGCAGACCCGCGACCTGCGTTCGACCCGGACGCTTTTGGTCGGGTTGCGACCTGGGTTGGGCTGTGGATGGGTGTTGGGCCAGGCCTGGGCGTGGGCCTGTGTTTCCGGCCTGTTGCCTTGTCTGGGCTGCACTATTCATGGCCCAGTCCGATTTATTTTCTAAAAAAAACATATATATATTTACTTATTTTCTAGTATTTAATTTTTTAAAAAAATATATATTCACTTTGAGAAAATTATGGTCAGTTTAATTCAGGTATTATGAGAAAAATATAAATATATATACTTTGATAAATAATTAAGCTATGTTTTGGGAAAAACTATTATTATTTGGAAAGAATATATATATGTACCAAGAGATTATATTTTCTGGAAATTTATATATGCTAATATTTTCTAGAAAATTATGATAACTACCTTTGTGGAAATATATATAGAATACATCATTTATATTTCAGGAAATTGATAATTATGTGGAAATTATTATTGTTTTGGAAATGTAATTTTGTCTTTAGAAAATAAAAGTACCTTTGTATTTAGTTTCAAAGTAAGCTTTTTATGAATATTTATTTTTTGTAAAATAACATATATAGCATATGATTAATATATATATATATATTTTTGATAAATAATAATATATGATAATTGTATTATGGTAAATAGTTTTATAAAAATATTTTGGAAAAATATATAAACATATGTTATATTTCCAGAAAATTATGGTGTTTATATTTTGGGAAAAGTATAATTAATTTATGAAAATTTTTTTAAAGAATTTTACTTAAAGTTTGTATCGGAATTATATTCGGATATACGTACGGTATAATATTTTCGGTAAAAGTTGATAATAAAGAATATGAACCGGGATGGGTTTATTTCGCAGTATTGGCATCATAGTATACCGATTATGTGCATTTATGTGAGCATGTTGTTTTGTTGTATAGGTTTTGATATCGGGCAGTTTCCCGAGGAGCCGTCTTCGGACCGGTCATTATTTTCAGAGTTGAGTAATCGGCTAAGGTGAGGATGGATTTCCTTCAATATGTGTCTGTATTACTCGGTTATTGAGTTTGATGAATATTGCTCTGTTGGTTGTTGCATTTGCTGTGGTTTGGTTCGGGATGTTTATCTCAGTGTCCTGATTGTTTTTGGGATGTTTATCCCAGTATCATGATTTGGTTTTGGGAGGTTTATCCCCATACGTTGAGTTTTTGGATGTTTATCCTTGTGTCTTTTTGGCGTTAAATAAAATGGATTAAATAATAATTGGTGATAAGGATGTCGATCCTCGGTTTGGATGGGATGTCTATCCCGGTATTTTGGTTAGGGATGTTGATCCCTGTGATTTGGTTTTGAATGATGTTAATATAATTGTCACGTGGTAAGTAGAGGTACGACTCGATGGTTTAAGACTGTTTTGTGGTGGCCATGACCTGGGTTACTTGTGATAAGCATGTCTATGCTTGGGATGTCTATCCCGTGATTATATTTGGGATGTCTATCCCTGGGTTCTTATTTTTGGGATGTCGATCCCTCGGCTCTCTTGGATTTGTTCTGGCACCCGGAATATGGTGATAACCAGGTCTGACCCCTAGCTTATCCGTGACGGGGCCCAGAAAGATAAAATTTGAAAATGGATTTTTGTTTAAGTCTTTTTTTTGTGTCTTGGACCAGTTTTGGGTCGAGTCTTTTGGGTTGTTTTGTTTTGACTGTTATGCCTGTGTTTTCGCCTTTAGTAATTTTAGTGTTGCATATTGACTGTCTATCCAAGGTTGTGAGCACTTCAGACTCACCTCTCACCTGCGGGCTTTCATCCCGTAGGATGAGTTATTCGTGGTACAGGTTTGATGCATTCCAGAGAGGCTGCGACGTTATCCCTTGGACAGGACTCGGATCCATAGTTTGCATCATGTGTCGCATACAGTGTCTTGTGAGTTATTAAGTCTTCTGCTGTGCTGTTTATTATTATTGTTGGGCCATTGGGCCGGTTGTGATGTTATAGATGATTATATTTTGGGCTGTTGAGCCAGAGTTTCTGATGTATACACTGTATGCTGGGCTTTGTTTGGTTGGGTCATTACAGTTCCGTCACGTGTTTACTGTGTATGGTAAATGCGGGACGGGGCGCTTCAAAATTGGGGTATATAACCTGCAAAAAAAAGTATCGGGGTATATAATTGGCCAAACCGCTAAAGATCCAAAAAACCGAAAATGCCACATTAATGACCTGCGGGATATACTGTTTTTTTTTTACATCAATGAAATGATAAATTAGCATAAAAAAACCTAACCTAAACATATTTTTTTCGACAAACGTGAAAATCCAAGTGAAAAAGCTTCAAACCAAACATATTGTTTTTGGACAAAGTTAAAATTCAATTAGGTGTTTTTATTTGAAATAAAAAATTAAAATTTTAAAGGGATAAAACTTATCAAGACTACCTTTTTTGCCATTATGATTGTGGTGTGTACTAGGGGTGTAAACGAGCTGAGCTACTCGTGAGTTACTCGAGATCGACTCGATGACTACTCGAACTCGACTCGATCTTATCGAGCTCGAGTCGTGCTTTTCATTTATTCGAGCGGAGTTCTAGCGTACTATGCTTTAGCTCGTTAGACTCGCGAGCCTTATCGAGCTTTACTATTTTATTGAGGTTTAAGCCCTTCATTACTAAATTCGGCCTACTAGTTATAATTTGGGTTAGGTCTTTAATTTTTCCCAATGCTCAATCTCTTTCGTTTGTCCAAAGGGTTAATGGTATAGATGGTTCCCAAACTAGTTCAAATTTGTCAATTGTATACCCCGACATTTTTTTCCGTCAATTATATACCTGTACTTTTGAAATTTGGTCAATTGTGTACCTCGGGCAGCATTTTGATGATGTGGCATGCTGGCCGCCAATAACTTGTGTCAGTTTGCCCCCTAGAATTCAAATTTAATCATGTAGCTCCACTAGAATTATACAATTAAGTCCTTAAATTTTATTCATACCCAATCAAATTATTTTTTAGAACGATAATACGATAATTTAATTTTTAAGTTTTATATATAATTAATATTTGTGCAATATTTAATATTATAATTATTTTTTATACATGATTAATTTTAATTATATTAATAAATTATAATTAATTACAAAAGAAATTAAAGAATTCAATACTCTTATAAAATGGTCTCCTATAATAATAATACTAATAATCATAATAATAATTTATTATATATATTTAGTTATATAAAATTTAATAATTTTCACATATAGTTTAATAGTTGGCATTTATTATTTTTGTTTCGTTTAAAATATTTCCTTTGTAAGTGCTCCAACTGCTGGGCCACGAATTTATTTTTTCAAAAATCGTATTACTATGACACATGGTAAGTGGGTCCCTTTTGTATTATTTTCTGAATTTCAAAATTCTTATATTGTTAAAATTAATATGGTATAGCATTTCCTTTATCTATTGAATCTTTCAATTAAATTTTTTCTGATAAATTATTACAATTAAGTAATTTAATTGATTGATTCTTATGACTAGATAATATATACACATTAATTTATAAATATAACTAGTTGTGTATTACAACACTTATTATAAAAAAATAATTATATGCATATTACTTTAATAAAAATATTATATATACTAAAAATAATTTAATCAAATATTGTGTAAATAATAATTACATATAATACTAAGGATTAACTCTAAATAATAAAAAAATTATGGACTAAATTATATACTAATAAAGGACTTATATGATTAGTTAAGAAATTCAGGGACTAAATTGCTATTCACTATTAACGGGCAGCACGCCACGTCATCAAAGTGCTGCCCGAGGTATACAATTGACGCAAACTCACTAAGTACGGGTACATAATTGACGGAAAAAAAAATCGAGGTATATAATTGACGAATTTAAACAACTAGGGGTACCAAATATACCATTAACCCTTTGTCCAAACAATGAAATTAAAGTTAGACGACTGTACGACTGTAGTTAAAAAGAACTCAAAACCTATCTCCGAACCGGTTGTTCTTTTTTAACAATGATAACAAAATTAAATTTCATCGAACGCAACTCCTCCCCAACAGTGCGCCGTCTACATCTACAGCCGCCGCCTCCGCGATCAACTCTCCCACCAGCCCCACTACTTTCTACCGTTGTTGATCTCTATCCCCCTATCCTATCTCGTTCTTCAACGACATCACCTCCATGATGGCTGCTCATTCCACCACATCCAACAGCCAAGTTTACGGATCCGGTGCGACGGCGGTTGTTATCATCTTAGGCAATATATCTTTTTAATTGTGTTTTTTCGGTGAGTTTGTGTGTGCGATTTTGAGGAAGGTAACGTGAGGCTTAAGGTGGACATGTGGAGAAACAATTGGCTTTAGCATAGAAGGCAATAAATATGAAGCACATATATTGTGCTAGAGCATTGAATTGTGATCATTTCGGTTGATATCGTTCAATAAGTTCCTATATCTAAGTCATTCTTTATGGCAAGATACTAGGGTTTGGCGTGGCAAAAGCCAAGAATTCAGGGTCACTTTCAAGTAGGCTCATTTTGTCTTCCTCCAATATCACCCACGCTTCAAGGTCCCCGTCACTGCTTCCCGCTTCTTTAAAGATGGTGCAATTATAGCAAGCTGGACCAACTCCTCCTAGGACACCGGACCACAGTGGTTTTCCCCATCCAAATTCTAGGTCGTTGAAGGCCATGTGAACCCAACTTGTAAAAAAAAACACTTCTGGTTCCTGAGACAAGACCTCATGTATGATGTCCACAAACTGGAACGCAGATTCATGTCCTTCCTCAGCCCTGAATTGCTTTAGGAATTGAGGGTCAATACTCGAAATAGCATGTCTGGTCAAGGTAACAAAGTCATGCAATTCCATTTGATCTACATCGGTCGAGTCACACACTGCAAGTGCTACCACCACAGCATTACCTACAGAATCCTTTGGTATTGGAGGGATCACTCTCTGTCGTATATTAACTGCATGCGCCAACAAAGATGGTCGTGGAGAATCTGCAGATAGTTTCCTAGCAGCTGCAACCAACGATTTCCAAATGAAAGAAGTGAGTGTTTCGATGCGGGACGGATTTTCCACATTTTCACTTCTTGCCTTTGTCCTTAGGGTGGCGATTGCTTTGGCATTAAAGACAAATCTGCTGACTCTACGCTTTCTTTCACCATACCACAATTTGCCCATCTTCAACATTACCTCATTACGGACAAGAGATGATTCAATTGGTGGAAAACGCAAAGAAACCTGCAAAAGATCAGGATTTATATGCTCGTGAGTAGTGATGTTGTATGCACTCATGTGATTGGCCGACCAACTCTTGAGGAAAGCACCTGCGCTAGCTACATCAAAGACCCTGTGCCAGAAGCAAACACCAAGGGCTATCCCGCCACACTCGAAAGTGTTTACTTGTGTAGCCATTAATGGGTTTGTTGATTCTGATTTTGATAAGTTTGTATAGGGCGGGTAAGACAGGAACTGATTCAACATGTTTATTTGAGGACATCGAAGAAAACCAGATAATTGGCAATTTACTTTGGTTTCTACGAAAGGAACACCCTCTTCATAGTTGTCGATGCATAAGTTGTCTACCACTCTTCCACTTACGAAATAAAAGATAGATAGTGTCTTTGAGAGTGATGCTTTAAGTTGAGCAGAAATGTCAGTTCCATTGGAGTGTTCACATCTTTCTGCTGGGTAGAAAAGGATGATTGGAATATAAGTTGCACCAGGAAGTTGGTCAAGAAGGGATAGTTTGGATGGCGTTTGAAGGTGGACATGTGGTGAAGAGGGCTTGATGATTTCTCTCGAGATGAATAAAACCTCCATATTCAGGAACTTCGGTTAGATACTTGCAGGGGTTGTAGCTAGGTGTGATACTTTAGCCCCAAGGAAATGCCTTTTATAGAGATCCATAGATGTGTTAATAGTGGGTATAGGGTTTCAGGAAGTGCCTTTTTTGATGTGTTAGCATAAAAAAAAAAATGTAATAAGTCAGTAGAATACTTTTGGTACAGAAATTTTGTTAACTTATGACAACTGTTTAATCATGCTTATCTGGTTTGAGTAAGAGCTTGTTTGGATAAATAGGGAAAGGAGGAGAAGGAAGGAGGGAAGAGGGAAATTTTTAGTTTAATCTACTATGGAAAATTATTTTAATAGGAGGAAGAAGACCCATTTAACCTTCTTTACCCTCCATTCCAATAAAATATTTTCCTCGGATCTGGTGGGTATGGAGGGTAGAAAAATTATAAAATTAATAATGACTTCAAATTTTATAATTAGTCTCTCATATTCTAAAAGATATCTATGTACTTTGTAAGTATTAGCTATCATTTTCCTCCCTTCCATTCTCATTCTTTCCCTTCTCCTCTTGTATTTCCAAACAAACTCGGAAAACCACCAACCAACCCATGTTTTACATAACAATATTGCAAAACTGGTGAAACGAATGAGCCAATTCCCTTCCTAGGGGACCCAATTCAGCAATAACACAATGACAATACATCCCAATAAAGTTTTATAAGTGTAATTTGATTGATTTTCTATGACCCTTCTTGCCAGTTCTGTTTGTAAATAATGTCCATTTGGAGCACGCGATGATTTTGGTGGATGGTCAACAAAACAACCATGATTTTGGTGGATGGTCAACAAAACAACCATGAAAGAAACTTGGAACAGAATCAGTTGCGATCGAATGATAACCCACTAGACATGTCTTTAAGTGTTTCGCTAGGCCTGACCAGATGAACCAAATGATGAAAACTAAAACTCTAACCCTCGTACATTGTAAGACGAAATACAGCTAATGACAGCCACCAGGTAGATTAGGTATATAGGTCATGAGCTGGAAATGAGAGCCACCAGGCAGAATAGGTATATAGGTACCAATTTTCCACTTAATTAATTGGCCTAATGGAAAAAATTTGAACAAAGCTCACATGCCAAATCTACCAGCCACACACATGTTTTCATTGCCTTAACGACATTAAATTCTCATGCCTCTTCCAACCGTTGTTAGGTCAAGTTGTTTGTCGTTATTTATTGATTGGTTGATGTAGAGTTTTTTTGCCGTTCGATCAATTCAGAGTATGCCTAATTGACATATACTTACTCATTATAAATCTAATTGTTTCAATTGTCTTATTTCATGTTCTGATAACCCAAATAACAATAACATATGATGATTATTAGTTTCAATAACAATAAATTGATTACTATTTGCCAATTGGAACATGAGCGTCTGAGAATTCGTTCGCTGATGAACCAAACGAACGCTCTTGCCAAGTGCCTCACAATAACCGTAAACCAGAAAATAAGCTATGTGTGCTGAATCTGGTTTCGATTCTCCTTATTCGGCAGTCAAATTCGAAACATTTTTCTCTTAGTTTATTTTAAATCCTCGAGGATCAGCCCATCATTTTGAATTCAAACTCACCGATTAATCCACAACCTTTAATCCACGTTTATCTAATGCTTGGCCTTTGAGAACTTGACCTCTCAAAACCTAACCTTTCGGCCAATAAAGATTTGACCTTTGAGAACTTGGCCACTGATCAAGATTTGGCTTAGAACCTGGTCTATAGGAACTTCACCTCTGATGGCCTAGTACCCTCTAATTCTTACTCAACAATCGAAGCCCAAGCCTAAGTCTTTTAATAAATTTAGGTCTAGTACAAACAGTTGTCTTCCTCATCTGGAGGTCACTATTGATGTTCACAAAATCTAGCTGCAAAAATCCTCTTAACCTAGTACTGGATTAATTTTATTAATTTTAGTATCCGTCTTTTTTTTTTTTTTGAACGACCGTAGCAATTAAAAATAAAAGCTGGCCGCTAGAAACTATAGCTTGATCGCCAAAAAACACTATAATAATTTGATTTTTGGCCATCGATCACAGCCACAGGTCTGATAAAAATAAGGACATTGCAGTTGTCATGATCTTCGTAGCCCATCAACCCACCTGGCTATTGATCACTAGATTTTTAAAAATTAATCTTCAGCACCTTAACTTTATTGAATTATTAATTTAACGGCCACACTAACTAACATAAAATCGTTGTTATGATTTATACTCCAAGCCGTCAAAGCCATTAATAGAATATATAGCCTAAGACTGCCAATAAGTTTCTTCCGCCTCTCTGTGGATGAGAGCAATGGCGGAGATAGACAGAGTTTTTAGAGGGGCCAGTATAATTTTTTTTCGCAATAATAAGAACTTACGTGAAAAAATAAAATTTAAGAGAGACCAAATGTAAATTGCAATAGAATTTAAATTTACATGTTTTTAAAGGAATACGGCCTTTTTCTTGTAGCTCTAACATGTTTTTACTTGTAGAGGGTTTTTTTACAACCTGAAATTCGAACATAGAACGCTCTTTGTCATTTGATGATATGACCCCACTCTTACAAATTTGTCGCCCAAGACTAGCTTTGATACTCGGAACATTTGACACATCATCCTTTTGTATGAGCTTTACGAGGTCGATAATTGGTTGCTTTAGAACCCAGTGTTTGATGACCTTTGTTGGCTTTGTGGCCGTTTAAGGCTTCTAAACATGTTTTACTTCTTCTATCCCATGATGACGTTGTGACCACACTCCCAGAAAAGATCGCTCTTCCCTTTTCGTGTAATTCGCAACTCGTACCTCTCCCTTTAGCTGTTGGAGTCTTCTTTTTGCGTTTCTATTAACATAGAACAACTATTCCAATACTTCGATCTAAGTAACCTGGCCTCTGCTGGAGATAAAATTGATCAGTGATTTTGAGGCCATTGGCGATGTCGTTTTTTACTCTTGAATTGAGAGTTTTGAATGCTTTCACTTTCCAGCTGCTCCTTCTTTTCAACTTTGACTGGCCTAGACGTTAATGGTGTAAGACTTGCCTGCACTTTTGAGATCTCTTTAATCTTTGTACTGCTCCAATAGTTTCAACTTTCTTATCACCCCTGGATATTTATAAAATAGTACGAAGGGTTGTCAGAGGCGTCTTCTACCTATAGCCAGAAAAAAAAAATGGCCATTAGGAGTGACTTGACAGTTGTGGCCTTTGGAAGTAGCTTGATGATTTTGGCCAATGAGAGGGACTTGAAGGTTTTGGCCAACGGGAGTGACATGAAGGATTCGACAGTTGGGAACAGTCTGACGAATCTGCTTGTTGGGAATGGCCTGACAACTCTGGCCATTGGAAATGCCCCATTGATTATAGCCAATGTGAATAGACTATCGTCTTTGGCCAATCCTAGTTTTGCCCCTCAGTCTTAGTACTAATCTTAGAAGCATTAACATCTGTTTTACAGTGGTTGGGCGTTTCTTGTGAAGAATTCCTATCTTTTGCCGGCTTATCATTATAAACTTGATGCATGTTAGATAGAGTCTGCCCATATTGGACACCTTTACCTTGAAAAAGTGATGGAGATTTATAATCTACTCCATGAGGACTAAATTCTTTGTTGCCTATGGATCGGTCATGCCTGATCAACCAAAGATTCGTCACTTCGATTATTCTTAGATGCTTCTTGTGGATCACTACAGAAGCTACACTGTCCAAGACGTTAATCAATGCATGGATTTTTACCAATGGACTTGTAGCTTATTGGCACTCTTGTGTCAAAAGCACAAGAGGGGTGAGGTCTCGGGTTCGAGTCTCACTCTCCTCGACTAGTATAAAAAAAATGCATGGATTTTCATTTTGGACTCTTTTCGGCATTCTTCTCTTTGTCTAGGAAGCCATGGTTGATGTGTTGGTCTAATAGGCCATTATCAATACATTAATTATCATAACGTCCTACCTTGACGATTGTCATTAGCTAAGAACTAGCACGGGACCTTTTTAACATGCTTTGTTTAACATGCTTTGTCATCTCTCTTATGTTTCCGGGAAAAATTTTCCAATAGATCATCATCCTAGAATTGCTCCAAGTCAAGCACACTAAACTTTGGAGTTTTTATGGAATGAGTATAGAAAAGGCAGGCGCACCTTGTTCATATAGTTAGTACCCATTAAACAATTTAAACTATTTTAATTGTACAGTCTCATAGTTGTACAATCTTAAAATCACTTTGTTAGAGCTATTCTTAATTATACAGTCCCAAACCTATATAATTATAAAATTGTCCAACTGTGCAGCCCCATCCCTATACAGTCTTAGGAACTCCCCTATTCTGGTGTGGATTTGGTTTGTCCATGTGCTTTTTCGTTCGAAGCCTGCTAGAAACCGCTCCTTGCCATGCTCACCCCGGCACAAGCGTACACTTCCTACCCTCATCGACCGTGATTGTCAAAATTATAACCTTGATGGTTAAGGCTGATGTGCTAACTGTACATGGTCAGCCATCATTAAAATTTGGGTTGTCAAAATCGATATACTAATCATCAATTGGTGGTCTTCATCGGCGTACTCAATTGGTGGTCTTCATCGGCGTACTCATCGTAACGTGAGCGATCATCATTGACATCAGGACAGTCAAGACCGTACCGGTTAGAGTTGGAGACAGATTGGTTTTGGTTATCGTCTCCCCCATGGTCAGACATATAATGGAGACCATGGTCGTTGTGCACCTCTTCTTGACTTCTAATGACCAATAAGTTTATTAGGTTCAAGATGTGCTCTATTGGTTGCGCACCACACACTCTTTCAGCTTGAATATCCATTATTAGAATGCCCCCTGAATTTACCAAACTCGTCATATAAGTCTTGCTCCTCTTTACATATGTGATTGTATCGATCATTCATGATTTTGTGCCTATTGGAAACATTGGTTGGTCTGTTTATATTTGGATAGCGGTTCCTTCTCCTTCCAAAGACATGACAAATGGCCATGGATGGCAGCCTTAGACTCTATTTGAAACTTTCGTGAGAACTTGACTTTTTCTACTGAGGGTGCTTAAGATTGTTCGCTATTTAGAATAATAAGTAACCAACTTCTACCGAATCTACCAATGAGCTAGTAGTTCATTGGCACTTTTGTGTCAAAAGCACAAGAGGGGTGAGGTCTCGGGTTCGAGTCTCACTTTCCTCTACTAGTATCAAAAAAAAAACCGAATCTGATTGTTGAAGGACCGAATAAATGGTGTTGCAGTTTTAAAATTGGATTTTGATATTGTTCTCTATAAACTAATTTGCATAATGCTTAACTGTTTTGCTTTTTATAATGACTGGTTACGTAAAATTTGAAGTAAATGAACAAAAGGGAAAAAACTAAATTTGACTGTGTTTTTGTTGATATGTTTTTTTTCCCTGGTAAGCTATATGAGCTAAAATTGGTTTCAAATCTTCTGACTTTCAAATTCGAAACACCTTCAAACTCACCGATTAGTCAAGCTTTTTTCTCTAAAATTCTCCTTTAGGCTTGATTTATCTAGAGCTTAGCCTTTGAGAACTTGATCTTCGAAAACTCTGAGAACCTAGCCACTGAAGACTTGATCTTTGAGAACCTCGCCACTGAAGACTTGACCTCTAAGTTCCGTTCCGCAAGAACCTGATCTGTGAGAACTTGGTATCTGAAAACTTGGTATCCTCTGGAGATTTTGAGTCTAAGACCAAGCCCAAGTCCTCTGGAGATTTTGAGTCTAGTACAAACAGTTATAATAGTAATATTTAATAAGATTACCGCTATTTGAGTCCAATCCAAAAATTTTGATGTTTACGGAATCACATGCTAATTAAAAAATATGCACTTTAGTTAAATTTTTACATTTAACTTGTGTTTGTTCGAGTGGAGAAGGAGTGGGGTCCCATAAGCATCAACCAATGTTCAAATCCTAGTGATGTGAATGGAGCATGGACAGTTGGTAGGGTGCCACTTTAACAGGTGCCAATCGAAATCCGGGAGAGATTTGTCTCGTGTCGACGGGATACTCCTCTAATATAAAATAAAAAGGAAATAAAGTATGTGTTCATTTATAAAAGACAGAATTGATAAGAGTCATCGAAGTAAAGGATAAATACGAGAAGAAAATCCCATTTATTACACTTAAAATATCACCAAACATATATACGCTTCCTCTCAAGCGATGAGACTTTTGAAATAGAGGGAATAGATTTGGGACAATCCCTAAGCTATTTGTGTAGAATAATGACAAAGCGCCCCTTCTTTAATAATTTGATCAATTAAATATAATAGTAAATGAGTAATTTTTCTTGACGTCAAGCAAAAAGACTATTATTAGAGTTAGCTTAGTTGGTTGAGGTTCATGCAAGACTCTCCTTACATTTAGAATTCAAACCTCACATAGTGCGTATGGATATTCTGTGAAGGAAGGTCTCCCATAGTTGTTGGACTAGGAGAATGAGCCCCACTACATGTTTACATATTCAACTTGGTCTTCATTTGCTAACATAAATTCAAATTTCATGTCCTTCGAATTTTATTTTACAAAGATGCATCAATGGGTTAGAAACCAATACAGCACAGCTGAAACATGTTTAATTTTGCAATCAGCTCTTAAATCTTAATTGTCCAGCTAGTGTAGAAATCCCCAAGTGGGCCGCTTAGGAGCGCAAGTCTCCCGCTTTCAATTTGTAAATATCAGAAGTTTAATACCACTTTCTTGACCAAAAAGTTGTAGCCAAATTAAGGATAGTTTATCCTATTGGAAACATATTCATATGGCACACACTGTAGCATGTGAACCACAGTTTATCCAAATGGGATGTTGACTTGTTGGGCCATAATTCATCCACTCATGACTAATTAACGACTGCTAGCAAAAATTCTAAGATTCCCATATATCCACATCAGCCCCAAACCACCGCTTCTATGTGTGAATATCCGATCCAAAATCACTTGGACCTATTCACCTAATCCTTTCACCTTCTTCTTCGGGTCAATCCCATAACATTGAAGTTGCCACTCAAGTTTTATTAAGGACAAAACTTGAAAAAAAAGTATAATATGACTCCTTTAGGCTACATGGTCATAGCGAACCAAAGTTATGGGATCGGGAGTTCGTCACAGATGGGAAGGTGTTAGGCACCCATCCATGTTGGGTCGAGACTATGTGCAATTACAAAATGCAAGTCTGTCTGGTGCAAGTGTGCAAGTGTGGAAAATAAAAAAATGGGGGAGAAGAAAGAGATTTGGCTTGCATCACGTTGTAAAACTGAGACTACCTACGTACCCGAGTGACCAGGGTCAAAGCCACGTAGTTCTAAACATAGCACAAATCGGCCACTTACATCATCAAAAGCATCAGCATATAATCAACAAAGATAAATCAAAAGAGAGGGTTTAGTGTTACCTCTTGTAGCCCTCCTCTAGCTCCTTGTAATCGGTTGAGTTCTACACCCATCTTCTTGTCGTTTCTAAGCACTATGGTTGATCCTCTTCTTGACCTCTCCATGCTGAGCCACTGCTAATGGTGAAGCCTAGGGGCGTGGACTTGTTTAATGGTGAAGAATATGCCCGAAAATCTGGTCCAAAACCGCGTAGGATCGAATTAGGAAAAAAATCGGCGAAAATCGGTGATTTTGGGTACCTATGACCACCACTGTCGGCGGCCATGTGGGGACGACCGCCAGCACCTGGCGGTCGTCGCGAGAGGACCACCGGTCATCCCGCGTGTCCCCCGTTCTTTCCTTTTTCGGCCTCCGATCCCCCTAATTTAGCCCTGATTTGATCCTACCGCGTAATTACCCCCTAATCAACCCAGAATCACTCAATTACTTGACTATCACTCCCCCTAAATCATTCCATAACAGATTGATTACACCTTAATGCCTATTTCACACTAAATCATACCAAAAACAACAATTCTATATAAATGATTATTTAGCTCTGATTTTCCACGAAATTCAGAGCTAAAATTATCCTGCAAGAAATGTGTTAATGGGCTGGGTAAACTCCGGAGAATCCATTTACTTGGATCCTTAAACCCATTCCTAACCAAAAAATAAATCTTCTCAATATAATTGGGTTAAAAACAACTAAAAGAGCCCAAGTACAATGAAATGTATTTTATTGTGAATAAACCTTATTATATATTTTACCCTAAGAATAAATCATCTTATTAATCCTAAAGTTTAGATGCACAAAGATTTAGATTACCAAAATACATTAATTCTACTAAATTAAATTCTTATTATATCATAACTCAAAATTAGATCTTCTCACTAACCTCAAGTTAAGCATGCTTTAGAATTTAGTTTTAGTAAAATATTTGTGGGTCAAATTTGGGTGTTCACAGATGCCCCTCGTTGATGAGTCCTTAGGAACTAAGGACGAAACAACAGGAACCACCAAATTTGAATGATGAATGTGTGGCGCGTGTCAAGTTTTGGAGCATCCCATGCTCCTCTCCAGGAATCATCTAATCCTGGAGCTTTGAGGGACGAGCCCTCGGATTTTGGGAATCATCTCATCCCAGGTCTCGGGAATCATCTCATCCCGAGGTGATAGAATCATCTCATCTATCGGGTAGTCGACAGGGAATACTCCCATCCTCGTCAGTTGGGTTTTGATTTGGGAATGATCTCATCCCAAATCTCGGGAATCATCTCATCCCGAGGTGATAGAACTAGGTTGTCAATAAGGAATACTCACATCTTTGTCAGCTAGGTTTCGACTTGGGAATCATCTTATCCCAAGACGATAGAATCATCTCATCTATTAAAAAGGAATACTCTCATCCTTGTCAGCTGGGTTTTGACTTGGGAATCATCTCATCCCAAGACGATAGAATCATCTCATCTATCAACAAGGAAGACTCCCACCCTTGTCAGCTAGGCTTTGACTTGGGAATCATCTCATCCCAAGATAATAGAATCATCTCATCTATCAACTAGGAATACTCTCCATCCTTTTCAGTTGGGTTTTGACTTGGGCATCAACTCATCCCAAGTCTTTGGAATCATCTCATCCCGAATGGCTTCGCCATCTAATTTTTTGTCAAAAATGTCGTCTCACGGCTTGGCTATCTAGTCTCTGGGCATCTCATACCCCTATCATTGTCTAAGAAGTCACTTCACGACCGGGTTGTCTATGTCTCGGGCATCACATGCTCTTATGTCTCCACTTCGTGGCTTGGTTGTCGGGAATCATCTTATCCCGAGGTTTGATTTTGCTTGTATCAGGTACACGGATTTGGGTTCACCCCTCTCTGGGTATTCTCTCATTTTTAGGTCAGGGTTGGACGTGTTTCTGAAATTACCCTAGTGTTTCTGGTCACCTCGCAGTCTCACGGTATTAAGAAGGATATTTCCTCATGGTTGGGTTGTCTGGTTCTCACGCCCTTGCTCACTGGACCTAATGTTGTGCCCTTTGAGACATACAAATCAAAAAGTGGGGTGTGATGCCCCTAGCATCTCGTCATGGTCTTAGGGATGAGCCCTTAGTACCAGCTTTTCAAAGCCTATGGAACCGTGCTCTTGATTCAGGATTTTTGGGGAATCGGGAAAACGAATAAAAGATGATTAGTTCAAACAATATATCTCGTTATTCGGGACTAAAAAAAAATACATATAGGGTTTTATCTCAGTAGAAAGGTCGTTCCAGGGCACGACGCCCGCAAAAATCGAGATGGGACCCCAAAACATAGGTGGCGGTCATGCGAGGAGGCCCGCCAGTGCCTGGCGGTCATGTGTGGATGACCGCTAGGGCTTGGCGGTCTTCTCGTGATGTCCGCTGGCCTTGTTTCGGGTTTAAAAGCCCTTTCTCTTCTCTCTCTCCCTCATTCTCCATTCATACACTCCCAAACCCCGAATTCTCTCAACTCTTCCCAATTCTCATCCATGGCATCATCATCATCCAATCTTTCTAAATCGCGAGAGGAGAGCATAAGGAAATATCGTCCCAAATCCGACCTAGAGGAGAATCCACGCCTTTTGTTGAAATCTCCAAGTAGGCACATGTCCTCCCAACTCCACAAAGTTCAAGTAAGTGACTTCTAAACCCAAAAACTTCTTGAATTTAAGTTTTGATTAATTTTCGAGTTTATGCCCTCATACCCTTAGAATTCAATTTTATGCAATGCATGATGTGTTTGAATGCTTGAGAATTTCCCTAAGATGTCTATGATGTTTGCCCCTATATTTATTTCATGGATTAAAAACAAGAAATCACGAATTAGATTTTTGCCCCAAATTGGGGGTTTAGGGTTCTTGGCGAATTTTAGGGATTGTGAGTGATTCTGACATTGTTTTGATATTGTGAATGCGTAGAATGTATGTTGGGTGACTGGGCATTAATGGGCTTGTCCCAATTTTGGCCAATTTCAAATTTTGTCGAGGTGGAATTTTGAGATTTTCTTGTGTTTTGACCCATAAATAAAACTGTGATATAATGTTGGTATGCATGATGTAAACATGCAATCCTATCCTTATGATGCATGTCTTGATGTGTGTGGTCTTGGCTTGATCTTGGTGAACCCGGGTTGGCTTGAGTATTGATTTCTTTTGGCATATCTACACAGGAATCAAAGGATAGGCAGCAAAATCATACCGGGGCTAACGCCCGCCATCTCATCCTTGAGCATGTGAGGAAAGACAGGCCTGTCCGAGAGATCATTGAGAGGGTCAGGTTGTGGGAATTCTTTCGCACTTTTTGAGGAGACAGAGCCGACCTACAAGCTGTATCGGCCCTAAGCGAGTGGTGGTGGGATACCACCAATACCTTCCAATTTGCCTGTGGTGAGATGACGATGACCCCTTGAGATTTTACCCACATTACTGGCTGGTATTCCAAGGTGATCCAGTCGTCTTTGATCAGCAGCTAGGCATCGATTGCTTTCAGGAGTTGGTAGGGCTTGTTTGTGACTGGGTCCGCATATGTGAGGTATCTCCTACATGGTTGCAGAATGCCTTGTTGTATCCTCAGTATTCGGGGACGGCTGAGTAGAGAGCCCGGGGCTTGATATTGGCGAGCATGAGTAGTTCCCTCTCTGCTTCCGGTGGTGATCGGGTTCGGTGTGATTTACTGGCATCGCTTGTCCACCTTGACGGACCGCGGATCGATTGGGCCTCAGCAGGTTTCGCGAATGCCTACCGGGAGATGTGCAACTTTTCCCGGGTTGTTGCCAAGCACTTTTTTGGTTCAGCTTGGATCTGGGAGGTCTGTCTTTTGTCCTTGTCCCTTTTTATCATATCTGTCTGCCC
Source organism: Turnera subulata (assembly GCA_028386065.3). Taxonomy (NCBI): domain Eukaryota; kingdom Viridiplantae; phylum Streptophyta; class Magnoliopsida; order Malpighiales; family Passifloraceae; genus Turnera; species Turnera subulata. The sequence goes on from JAKUCV010006009.1 coordinate 80,758, forward strand.
CTTCACCTCCTTATTTATTTGGGTAATCTTGGCAGGTGTAGGGTCAAGAGTACCTTGGGTTGTCTGCTCCGATGTTGCCGGCTGATAAGAAGTCATGGCCAGTTTCTCTCCATTGGGGCTCCCCAAGCCATGGGAATAGGAATAATGCCCACGACCGAGTACGGGCACGTCACTACATAGATCAGGTTGCCATGTCGGGCAAGGTATCTTTACTCCTTCTTCTCTTGTTTCCCGAAAATTCTTTTCCGTAGTATTGTCTTACCGAACACTTACCAGGCGCTCCTATGCATACCACGCGACCCTCCGATCTCCATGCGAGACATCAATGAGCGGGGTAAAGCCCCTGAAGGCAATTGTTTGGATTGGCATGCTGATGACTTGACCTTACCAGGCAACTACTCATCCTTCATCAGTGAGTTTTTTATGCCTCCTTTGACTAACCCATAGGCAGGTGGGTCAGTGGCCAGTACTGGTCCTTCTCGTCAGAGCTCCGCCTCCCGGAGGAGGAGGGGTGCTGGGGCATCTTCTTCTACATCTGGTCCTGTCCTCCCAGCATGCGAGGCCGACTATGAGACCTTTGATGACTCATACAGGCACTGTCGGGTACCCTTTTTCGAAGACCTTCCTCCCGATTTTCCTCCGTTTTTGACCGACATTACTACGGTATCATCTTGATCATTGCTTCCCGAGTACCCCTCTTCTTCCCTTCTATTGTAACTTGTCTAATTCTTTTGTATGGATTGGTTCCGGCCACTGAGGTCTCTAGACCTTGGACATTGCTTGGACGGGCGAAGGCGACCCTGACGGCCCAAGCTATCCGGGTACGGGAGTTGACTTCATGTGTGAGGGAGGGAGGATGTGTCTGCCCCGTACCGTCATCCGGGGATCCCCGTCCTTCTGGCCCTTTGACACCACCATTTGTCCCTCGGCCGATCCCTCACCCTACTGATCCTACCTCGGGTGATTCCAAGGATACCATATAGGAGCACACTAGGCCAGTTCGCCAAACCCGGAGTAAGAAGAGACAGTCTTGATTGATGCATGTATGCTCTATCATCTAGGTGCTTGTACTTTGATGGACTTTCTTTTGTGTATATGCATATGTCCTATGTTCTCGGCTCAGGTGTCTGGATGGGATTACTCTTTATGAATGCATGTTTTTATTTCTCCTATTCTCGAAATGCAATTATGTATGCAATTTAAAAAAACCGCCGAATCGTGTGCCATGAGTAATGGGACAAGCCAGGTATAAGGTTTAAAGGATTTGTACAAGGTCGCTCAAAACACCTACTTATCTTTTTTGGGTTTGCCAAGGATTCCCATGAACATAAGCCTGCCCCGAGTCCCCCTGAACACCATTTGGCCTTAACTTTTGCCTAGGCTGCCCTTTTGGGTTTTCGACCTAGCAGGCATGTCCTAACTTTTTCCTAGATCGCCCTTTTGGGTTTTCATTCTAGCGGACTAATCCCCCTCTCTTTCTCCATTTTCTTTTACTTTCTTCCTCCGAGGATGGTGGTTAAAACTTACCCTGGTGATGGCGAGTTCCAAGTCTTTTTTTCTCATGGTAATACCTTTCCAGTGATGGCTCGATTTTGGTCTTTCTTCGACTTAACAATATTGTCAAGGACACTACTTTCGAGCATTGGAGAATATCTGTTCAATAGGTGGAATCTAAACCTAAACCCATCATCTTTTACCAACTCAGCTTAGGAACCAAATATTATTTAGACCGGGCTCTTTGATAGAGTTACCTATGTACTAGCAGAAGATAGTGTTCATCGTTTGTCGAATCACATAAAAGTGCTTTTCTCGAGAAATTTTAAATGGCACGTTGGTTGTGGGTGCACACTCTTTTTTTTCTGAGAGAAATGACTTCACATGCCAGGCATATTACTTCAAGAAAGAGCATTCGATTCGAAGCAGATTTGATTTACTGGATCAGGTTTCCGTAGTTCATTCTATGGTTCCCAAGCTAAGTTGACAAATTCTGATAAGATTTAAGATATCAATCCCATAAATGAGGGGGATGAGAACATCCATTACATGAATGTAAGCTAAAGACGCTAATAAAAGACCAACAACAATGACTCCTCGAGCACTACTAGAATGCAGCCATTTACTAACGGATTTTGTGTGAAGCAAAATTTCCGTCACTAATAGTGACGGATGTTGCGAGGAAAAAAAATCCGAGGCAAAAGTGAGCTTTGCAACAGGTTTAGTAAGGAAAATTTTCCGTCACAAAAATTAGTGACGGATTATGCGAGGGATTAATTTTTCGTGACAAAATCCGTGAGTAAATTTTGCCCGGGAAGCTGATATTTTTCCCGCCTCCTTCCCGCCTTTGTTGTGAGGGAATTATGAGGGATTTGCCCGTCACTAATTTGTAACGGATATTTTTTCCCTTACAAATTGCAAGGGATCTGTTCGTTACAAGTGTTATATTCCAAAAACAAATTTGTTAGGGTTTTTTCCGTTGCTATTAGTGACGGGTGAAATTTTCGTGACAAATAGTGACGGATTTGGTCCCTTGCCATTTGTAACGGATGAAATTATGCAATTTCCGTTGCTATTAGTGACGGGTGAAATTTCCGTTTTCACTAATTATTAAAGGGTACAAACTTTTAAAAATATATTTTTTGCATGATTTTATTTAAAAATATTCTTACTTTTTCATTTTAAGTCAATATTAGAAACTTTATTAAATTAACATATCTTGAATGAAATCTATATTGAACTTTAATTTATTTAGAAAGTAATTAACACTACTAAAATGCAGCCATTTACTAACGGACTTTGTGTGAAGGTAATTAACACTACTAGAAAGTAATTAACACTACTAGAATGCATGATTTAATTAACACTACTAACGAATGCAGCCATCTACTAGAAAGTAATTACAAAATCCGTTAGTAAATTTTGCCCGGGAAGCTTTTTGTGGAAAAACATGATTGTGGACGAAAAAAATTTATGTGAAGTAAGAAATTATTGACAAATAAGAAAGAGATTACTATTATTCGAACTATAACCATCAATATAATCATCAAGGGCGGATGGTCGAGCTGTGCCATGAATCCAAGACTCGGATTAGTGAAATTGTAACAGTTTTTCCTACAAAATATTATTTAAGCTTATTCAAATTAGTTCCTAAAACCCAGGTCGTGTTCGGATTAGCCGGGCTAAAGTTCTGGATACTAGATGGGAACCCAGAAACAAATTCCTATAATTTCCTATAAATTATAATTTATAATATCAAAAGATATTTCTTGTGTTTTGACTTATTAAATTAATTAATTTGTTAAAAAAGTTTTGAAAATGATTTAAAAGAAGAGTCCTTTGGAACACACAATTGGGCTGTGTTTTGATCAAAACGACCGTGTTTTGAAGGAGTTTGTGCATAAAACACCAAAATCTTCGCGTTTTGACTGTTGAGGAGCACGTTGACTTGTGGAGGTTTGATTGACTAAACGACGTCGTTTGAACTTTAGTCGAAACCCTAGGGTTAGAGTCGGATATAAAAGGCATCCTTATCTCATTTTTCTCATTTTTCTTTTGCCTCCCTCTCTCTTTTCCGCGCCTCTCTCTCTCTCTCTTGTCTCTCTTCCTCCCCTTCTCTTCTTTTCCCCAAGCCAAACCCTATCTCTTCCTCCCCTTCTCTTCCTTTCCCAAAACCAAAACCTACCAGCCGCCGCCTTCCTCACTCCCTTTCCCGAGCATCTAATCCTCCAATCCATCAAAGATGTAGAACCAACAAAGATGCAGAACGAAGGACCACGCCTCGAAGGACCACGCCTCAAAGCACCACGCCTCGAAGGACCACGCCTCAAAGCACCACGCCTCCATCCGGATTAATGTTGGATGCTAACAAGCGCTACAACTATTAGTTCTTCACCTTCGCATGCGTCTTTATTTGTGCCCAGGTCCGTCCTTTCTACTTCTCTGCTTCTGATTCGTTGTTTGTTTTATGTTGTCTCTGCTAAATAGAGAGTTACTGGGTTCTAATGTTTCTGGGTTGTGGTTGTTGTTGTTTCTTGTTTACTTTGGGATTGTTTGAGAAACCAGATGTACTCATGGCGAGTTTGGGTTGTTGGTGACAGATTCCAGGTAGATCCGAGTGTGTGGAGGCAGAGGCAAGCCGACTCGAGGTTGGGATTCCCAGATCCAGTTCAGATCTAAAAGATGCTGTGTAGATCTATCCATGGCTTGCAGTTTTCGAGCAGATCTGTAGGCGGATCTTCATTCATTGGAACCCGGTTTAATTTGTTGTATTTTATTATGTAAAAACCTTTATAATTATTTTGTTGTATTATAATTAATTTCTGTATTTGTAATAACATTACAATAAAGTTCTTTTTTATTCTGCTTCTAATTTTTTTTCATTTTGCTTCATTTTTTCCGTCAAAAAATTTGAATCTAATTAACTTTAATTACAATTAGGACCATATATTAATATATTAGTTTTCGTTTTATTTATTTTTTTTGTTTTTGTAAATGTAGTTTGCCACGGATTTAGCAAGGAATTTATTTGTGAGGGTTTGATTCCTTTACAAATAGTAAGGGATATAGCTCGCAATTAGTTATGGTTTTAGTCAAGGATAAGTTGCAAGGGAAATGAGGCCGTCATAGTTAGTAAGGCACCATTCCTAGCTAAATCCGTCGCAAAAGTGTCTGTTACAAATTTCCTCACTATTGGATTTGCAACGAAGGGTTTAATCAGGGATTTCATCCGTGACAAAATCCGTTGCAAATCCTAAAATCCGTTACAAACGGCTGAAAATCCCTTGCTAAATCCGAGAGTAAAGGGCTGCATTCTAGTAGTGGAGGTGAAGTTAACATGGATAGGCTTCGACCCTCTTTTATTTTGAGAATATCAAAAAAATAGACTCGACGCTTTAAGACCCCTAAGACTTCTCATCCTCCCCATCAGCTATTCCAAGCATCTCCTTCCGTCACCCATTCGATCTTATCCGGGTACACGAGCTTTCTTCGTGGGACTATAGTGACAGTTTCCTTCGAGTCGTCATGTTGGACTTCAATCGTCATTGTCTCGTCTCCCACCCCCGGACTGTCTTCATCTTCCTTATCGGTCATCATGTCATCATGTGATTTTGAGTATTCTTCGGATCCTGTGGCATCACCCTAATCATCCCACTTGCTTTCCCGCAACTTCTAGATGCATTCCCAAAGACTTTCTTTGGCCTTGATGCTTTCTCGAGTGAGTGCGGCATTCCGGAGTTGGATGGCCCTCATCACATCTTCAACGAGTGCATACTGTCCCATGGCATCTCGGAATTACTTCATGGCTACTTGGGCAAATGGTTGGCCGAGCAAGACTCCACGAAGGATCGTCTCCTCTAATTGGCCCATCAAAGTCCGGAATGTTGATTGCACCTCTTTTTCTTGTTGGAGACTCCGGTCTTCATAAATTGGGAAGTCATCCTCTGTGGGTTTTCCCCTCAGGCTCATTCTTGTGCCGGTAGCACCCTCTGACAAGTTAGCATGCTCATTGCTCATGGTCCCCTTGACTGTCAAAAGTGAAGAAGTGGGTTTTAGTGCCTTGCTCAGGTGGGCTTAAAAGAAGGTTGATAACAAATGGTTCAGAAGGATTAACTCCCGATTCGGCACATTACACTTTTCTTTTAAAACCCAATGCAAAATCACATGTGTTATGTAGTCCTAACTCTTCAAATTCTTTGGGTAATTGGGCATCTATTCGATTCATCAAAACGAATCTCCTCTGAACTTTGGTGGATAGCTACTTGAAGATACGAAATGTTCCCCTCCCTTAATTGCCATGGATGATTACTCCTCTTTCCACTTTCCTTGAGATCCCGTGTATGCACAATTTCGAATCCCAAAATAACAAGATACACACGCATACACCACATTGCACATTTCACACGAGGGCACGCACCACTTATTGATTCACAATGCATGAGATGCTTAGGGTATGCAGCTGGTTGGGGGCCAAAAGATTGCCTCTAGGGAATAGGCTGACCTACTCACATGTGATAAAGGATATCGCGTGAGGTCCAAGGCCAATTGATCCCCATCACTGCTAAGCATCGAGAAACTGGTTTACTTAAACCATTATCGCTTAGGGAAAACATGTAGCGGATTTGGATTCCCTCCCCCTCCTATGGCAAAGGCTTCACATCAATTGTCATGAATGCAAGGCACTTATGATGACAAGTAAAAGGCAAACAAGATTTCAACAATTGCACAAAGTCTCTTGAACCCACTACTTCCCCAGCGGAGTCGCCAACTGCGAATACCAGACCCAAAATCTGTAACGCCCCGGAATATCATAATCTGATTTTTCGGAATTTTTGAAATTTTTATTCCAATTTTACCCTTGGGGTACTTTCGAGTTTTAGTCGAGGAAATAAATTACTATGCCTTGGAAATGTCAATTTTAAGTTGGTGTCGTTCATGGTTCGGGTTTCGTTGGAAACGGATCTGAGAACGGGGTGAAACGCGAAGATTAACGGGGGTACTATGAAACTACGTCGTTTTGGAGTTTTGCAGAAAAAAAAAAAAAGAAAGAAAGCTGCTGGTCAACGGGACGGGTTGACCGCGCCAAGCTAAACGACACGACGTCGTTTTGGGCTTGGTGGGTCAAAACCCTAGCCGGCCTCCTTTCCCTTCTCTTTTCTTTTTTCTTCTTTTCTCTTCTCTTCTTCTTTTCTTCTCTTCTTCTCCCGTTGCCGCCTACCCCCTTCTCTTCTTCCCCTTTTTCATTTTCTCTCTTCCTCCCTTCTCTCTCTCTCGCCTTCTCCTCTCTTTTCCAAACCCATCGCCTTGTCCTCTCCCTCGCGTGTTCACCTAGCCGCCACCACTTCCTCTCATCTTCTCCTCCCTACTTCGCCGTCGCCGTCGCGAGTTGCAGAGGTGGAGGAGTCGCCGCCTCCGGTAAGCACCGCCGCCCTCTAATTTCCCTTCTTTTCTCTCGTTTTTCTTTTGGGTTTCTTCGTGTTGATGGGTTGTTGTGGGTTGTTTGTTGTTGGTTGTGGGTGTTGGCCGATGCGTGTGTTGGCGTCGATTTGGGTTTCGGCGGCGGGTTGTGTGTGTGGCTGCGTGGTTGTGTTCGGGGCCGGCCTGTGCTCGGAATGGTGGTGGCCTGTTGATGGGTCGGGCTCGCAGGTGAAGCTCGGATCGTGAGTTCACGGGTTTTCCAGTGTCGGGTGCTGTGTGTGTTTTCGACCGGCAGTGGCAGGTCTGTTTCCGGGGTAAGGACTCATCTACCTTCTTCTTCAATTCGTTTTAATGTCTGCTGTGGGTGAGTTTGATTTGAATGTTGCGTAGGTGATTGGTTGTGTGGTTGGCAGCGTTGTGGTGTTTCTGGTTTGGGGCCAACGAGGTGGTTTTGAACAGGATACTGCAGATCCGGGTTGGACTGTTGATTCGGTGAGTTTCCGGTGAATTCTTTTGTCTTCCTCTTTCCAGATTCGTTGGTGTTTGTGTGGGTTGTGTTATTGTGTTTGAATTTGGTTTGGGTGCTGTTGGATTTTGGTAGAGTAGTCGGGGTTCCTTCCTCTTGGTTGTTGTGGTGTTTTTCGGCGAGTTCTCCGGAATCCGGCGAAGGCTCGGGAATTTTCCGGCGAGGCTCGGGAATTTTCCGGCGAAGGCTCGGGTCGTTATTTCGGCATTCCACGGTATATATGGTGTATTTTAATTCGATATCCGGCTTGTACTTATAATTCGGAATTGGGTTATGTATTTAATTGTGATTAGTGGAAACCGAGAGTGTGAGTAGTATGAGGCCGGTAATTATCGACACGGGTAGAACCTTAGGCCGGGAATCTTTGGACATCGAGTTGACCTTGGACTTAAGTAACGGGCTTTAAGCCCAATCCTATAATTTGTTAAATAAGGACTTAAGGAAGTGGGCTCTAGGCCCGGAAATCGAATTTGGGCTTAGATTGGGTTTTAGGCCGGAAACCCGTATAGAGCATAATGAGTGGGCCATAGGCCCGGGAACTACTCTTGGACTTAGTTGGGCTTAAGCCCGGTGAACCTTAGGTCTCGATACTCGGAGTTTTGGTGAGAGAACATTATGTTAGGGTTTAGACCCGGGAATTTCATAATGGTTAACTAGGGACGGGTTTAACCTAGTTGAGCATTATAGATACATGCATGCACGTCTTTATTGTTATTGTTTGTAATTTGTTGTGTGTGCCGGTATTCAGGCATGGGTAACACCTCGGGAGCTGGAGGATCTGTTTTGGGAAAGGCTCCACAGGACAATCGTCGTTGAGGTGACTTTATACGTCTTTTTATGTTTGTATGCATGAGCTCATTGGAATGGTTTGTTTGAGTTGCATGCTTGTTTGCTAACATGCTGTAATCTGTATTGTGTGCCTAAGTGTACTTTTTGCTTATGAGCTGGATGATTGGATTAGTTATGGATTATAACATGTGGTGTGATTCTGGGTGTTTGGTGTGATGTATTGTGGGTCGGAGACCCGGTTATCTGATTGAGCTGTTTTATCACACAACCCTGTTAAATCACAATCTCTTGGCACACATAAACTCATAACTTGTGAATTAAGATAATGTACAGTAGAAGTTAGGCTACTGTGTGCTGATGACCGGTTGTTTCGAGCGGGAAGTGATACCCCTCGGGTTTGCTTGCGGAATGGCAAGTGTTATGCGGATTTGCATATGGGTCTGTAATGACCGGTTCTACCTCCCTCCTTCTACCTCCCCCTTTCTACCTCCCTCTTTCTCTCTGTCTCTCTCTCTCTCTATGGATATGTTGGGCTTCGTGCCTGGTTTTATTTGGGCTTATGCCTGGTTGTCTCATGAGACGGGACCGAGCTCGACGCACACAGTAGGGGCCCTGAATAATAAATTATAATAAGAATACTTAACACACAACAAATGGAGAATAAGGAACTGTTTGCATGATTGTGTTGGCATGTTAGTACTGATTGTTGTATGTTTGCATGCTTGTCTTGTTGCTCTTCTTTCCTTTCGGACTTGTTCTGCACACTCTCATAATTAGACTTATATTGCTCACTGAGTAGGCGACTCACATAATCGCCAACGTTGTTTTTCAGACTTTAGATAGCGTGCAGTCACTTTCCATCCTTCCAGAGTACGGACGTGGTTATCTCAGCAGGTAGCTGTGCTTGATCTCCCGGTTGGATCCATATAGTCGGCATGCATGATGTTTTGTTTCTCATATTTTTACTCCGTTTGTTTCTTCCGCTGCATTGGAATTTTTATTGAGATGTCACTATTGATTTTGGATTATTTTATCGGCGGATTGTCGGGATTTACTATTGATGATGTATCAGCAGGATGCCGGGTTTGATTTGAGGCTTGCTAAGCCGGTTTGACTATGGTTGATATGACATCTCTTTTTATTAAGAATTTTGGATATTATTGATAATGGATTTCGTGTCCCGGGTTTCAAGGGTATTTTGGTAATTTCCTTGTGTTTGAGTATTTTATTGTTAAATTGGGACACGGGTGTTTCAGCTTGGTAGCGGAGCAGGCTTCAGATCCTTGGTTTTAAAAAGTGTCTTAAACTTTGTTTTCAAAGTGTTTTCTGTGTTTAAGCCTGTTTCCGGATTTATGACTTAAAATGTGTTTTTGACTCATTTGCATTCATTTAGGCGTCGATATGGATCACGAGGGGCAGCACAATGCTGAGGATGACGCCGCTACTCATGTCTCCGACAATGTGTCGGTGATGCAGGTTCCCGTTGGTCAGGGGAACAATAATGCAGCAGAGAATAATGCTGCAGGGGGTGGAGGACAGAATGCTGTACCACCAGTTGTGAACCCAGCGTTCCAGCAGTATCAGGCTTTTCTGCAGTGGCAGCAGTTCCAGCAGTTCCAGCAGCAGCAGCAGGGTGCCCAGCAGGTAGCACCTGCTGCAGCAGGTGGTATGGAGAGTGGATACAAACATATGGATAAGTCTGCTGTGAAGGAATTCTCAGGTGACGAGGGCAAGGTCAAGGAGTTTGATGATTGGTTTCGCCAGGTGGAGAATGTTCTGGAGAAGTTCACCTGTACACCTGAGCAGAGGGCTCGATTAGCTGCACACAAGTTCACCGGGTATGCATTGTCATGATGGCAGGATCTTGTGGCCAATCTACCGAAGCCTGTGGAGATGCCATGGGAGGATTTCAATGAGAGATTCTACAAGGAGTTTCTTACTGTTGGTTTTCTGGAGGAGCAGAAGAAGCAGTTTCTTGAGTCGAAGCAGGGACTAGATGAGACTGTATCAGCTTTCAGGATCCGGTATAGCATCCTTCTCTCTCATGCTAGGGAGTTTGTGCCCGATGAGTTGACCAAGTGTAGGCGGTTTGTTAACGGCTTACGTACTGAGATAGCGATGGTTGTGGCTGGTGGAGGGCACAAGACTTGGGAGGCAGTTTGTGACATCTCTTTTTATTGAGGATTTTGGATAATGTTTTTGATATTGATTTTCGTGTCCCGGGTTTCAAGGGCATTTTGGTAATTTCCTTAAGCTTTGATATTTTATTGTTAAATTGGGACACGGGTGTTTCAGCTTGGTAGCGGAGCAGGCTTTAGATCCTTGGTTTTCAAAAAGTGTCTTAAACTTTGTTTTCAAAGTGTTTTCTGTGTTTAAGCCTGTTTCCGGATTTATGACTTAAAGGATTTTGTTTGACTCATTTGCATTCATATAGGCGTCGATATGGATCACGAG
>JAKUCV010006010.1:20423-41596 GCA_028386065.3 Turnera subulata
TTATTTTATTATTACAACCCAACCATAATAATAAACGACTAGGGACTTTTAAGAATATACATATCAAATACATATACACTAGGGTTATATATATGTGCAAGCGATTATCTCATAATCATATATATAGGCATAACCTCAAATATGTATACATGAATACAATCATCCATAGATTGGCTTTTGGGCATATTACTAACAGTTGGGCCAGGCGGGGCGTGGGCCTGTGTTCGGGCCTGCTGCCCTGGTCTGGGCTGCACTATTCATGGCCCAGTCCGTTTTAATTTAAAAAAAATATATATATATATATGTATTTATTTATTATTCTGGTATTTAATTTTTTTTAAAAAAATATATACACTTTGGGAAAATTATGATCAAATTAATTCTGTTATTTTGAGGATTATGTTTTGGAGAAAAACTATTAATAATTGGAAAATATATATATACCATGAAAATAATTTTTGGAAATTTAATATATATATTATTTTCCCTGGAAAATTATGGTTGTGGAATATATATATATGTACTTTGAAAATTAAAGGTAATTATATTTTGTGTTGGGAAATATTGTTATATACATTTAGAAACAGATAAATACTATATATATTTTCTGGAAATTATAAATACGTTATTATTTTTCTGGAAAAATCATGGTGATTATATTTTGGGAAAAGTATAATTAATTTATGAAAAATATTTTTAAAAGAGTTTTAATTAAAGTATGGTACCGAAATTATATTCGGATATACGTACGGTATAATATTTTCGGTAAAAGATGATAATAAAGGATATGAACAGGGATGGGTTATTTCGCAGTTTTGGCATCATAGCATACCGATTATGTGCATTTATGTGTATATATTGTTTTGTTGTATAGGTTTGGATATCGGGCAGTTTCCCGAGGAGCCGACCTTGGTACCGGTCATTGTCTCCGGAGTTGAGTAATCTCCCAAGATGAGGATGGATTTCCTTCAATATGTGCCTGTATTACTCGGTTATTGTGTTTGATGTTTATTGCACTGTTGGTTGTTGCATTTGTTGTGATTGTTGTCGGGATGTTTATCCCAATATTTTGATTTGGTTTTTGGGATGTTTATCCCCGTGCGTCGGGTTTTGGATATTTGTTTTCGTGTCTTTGGCCATAAGAATAATGGAATAAATAATAAATTGTGATAAGGATGTCGATCCTTGATTTTGGATAGGGATGTCTATCCCGGTATTTTAGTTAGGGATGTTGATCCCTGTGATTTGATTTTGATGACGATAATATAATTGCCACGTGGTAAGTAGTGGTACGACTCGATGGTTTAAGACTGTTTTGTGGTGGCCATGATTTGGGTTACTTGTGATAAGCATGTCTATGCTTAGGATGTCTATCCCGTGATTATTTTTGGGATGTCTATCCCTGGGTTTGTATTTTTTGGATGTCGATCCCTGGGTTCTCTTGGATTTGGTCTGGCACCCGAAATGTGTTGATAACCAGGTCTGACCCCTAGCTTATCCGTGACGGGGCCCGGAAAGATAAAATTGGAATATTGGATTTTTATTTGAATCTTTTTGGTCTTGGACCAGTTTTGGGTCGAGTCTTTCGATTTGGTGTATTTTGGCGGGTTTTCCTTGATTTCGACTTGAGTAATTATTAGTGTTGCATATTGATTGTCTATCCTTCGTCGGGGAGCACTTCGGACTCACCCCTCACCTGCGGGCTTTCATCCTGTAGGATGTGTTATTCGTGGTACAGGTTTGATGCATTCCAGACAGGCTGCGGTGTTATCCCTTGGACAGGACTCGGATCCATAGTTTGCATCAGTGTCGCATACAGTGTCTTTGTGAGTTATTAAGTCTTCCGCTGTGCATTATATTGCTATTGTTGGGCCATTGGGCCGGTTATAATGTTATTGTTGTTTTTATTTTGGGTTGTTGAGCCCGAGTTTCTGTTGTATACACTGTATGCTGGGCTTGGTTTGGTTGGGTCGTCACAGTTCCGGCACGTGTTTACTGTGTACGGTAAATACTGGTCGGGGCGTTTCAATATTCCTTCTTCTTTAAAAATATTCCGTTTTTAAAATTTTATTTTATTACTTAATTAATATGTTTCCACAACAGTTTTTAATTCAATTTTCAATCAGTTTCATTGATATTAGTATGAACCCTAATTTTTGCATTCTAATGCCCCAAATCCTCATATTAAAATTCATTCCATTGATTTTACAAAATTTCTTTTACATTAAGATTTTGTTCTTCTCTTTGAGGCTCCAAAACATCAAGTGTTGCTAAATTTTCAAGAATGTGTTCAATTGCAACCCTTACAAAGAGAGAATGAAAACCCAAAAAAATTGGATCATACCCTCTCCATCCTAAATCCATAGGTTATTTGCTTGTAATATGTGATTGTAATATGAATCTAAAGTGAAAAGGACAAGGAAAAAGCACCCATAGATTTATTTTTTTTGGAACCACCAAAAAGTGAAGAAGAGGAATTAAGGTTGTTTTGAAAGACGAAACAAGAAGAAGAAGATAAGGATAAGGAGGGAGTGAAATTGAAACGCCCCGACCCGTATTTATCGTAAACAGTAAACACGTGCCGGAACTGTGACGACCCAAATATAACAAGTAACACAGCCCAACGGCCCAAAGATAATATCAATGAGTAAACCCAAGAAACTGGCCCAACGGCCCAAAGTCACGACATAAACATCAGAAACCTGGCCCTTCGGCCCAACATCAAAACATTTCACCCAAACCCCGGAAACACCAACAATAACACAACCGGCCCAATGGCCCAATATTAGCAATACACAGCACAGCGGAAGACTTAATAACTCACAAAGACACTGTATGCGACACTGATGCAAACTATGGATCCGAGGCCTGTCCAAGGGATAACGCCGCAGCCTGTCTGGAATGCATCATACCTGAACCACAAATAACTCAACCTACGGGATGAAAGCCCGCAGGTGAGGGGTGAGTCTGAAGTGCCCACCGGGTAAAACCCATAAGCAAATATACATATACAACAACCGTAAATTCCCAAGTCACATCACAAACAATTAACTAGGGTTCTCCCGAACCTTAAATGACACACGTGTGATTCTAGACACGCTATTCCAATTTTATTATCAGGGCCCCTATCACTAGTTAAATGATGGCCGTCGCCTGGTAGTCAAGCTAGCTAGCCCGTGGACCCCGCCCCGGTACCTCCACGTATAACTGGCACAGACAGGGAGCAGACCCCAAGCACACTCTCCCCCAGCACCATAAAATAAGACTACCATCTGGTTGTTCCAACATTTAACTGTGACTTACTAAATGTCTAAGTGTTTTTCCATTTTATTAATATAACTATTTTAGTCTTGATACCACAATACTGTTAACCAACCATCAACTCATTATCCCGAGCAGGCTCGCAGCCTCTCCGCTCGTCAGGATAATAATCAATACCAAACTGTCATCACATAATAGTACCCCCGGTACTCAACTCACAAAATTCCACAGTCAACAACAACAGTAATAACTTACTTATACCAACAATTCCAACATCAACAGCATCAGTCATCAATTTAATTCATCACAAAACAACCATACACAGCCACAAAGTATCATACCAGCAACATCGCACACAGTAAACAAACAGCAACTTTATATCACGGGCAGTATATAAATATTTACTTAACCTCACCTTAGCCGATTACTCAACTCTGGAAACATCAATCAGTCCAAAGCCGGTTCCACAGGAACTGTTCGATATCAAACCTATACAACAAAAAACATACTCACATAAATGCACATAATCGGTATACTATGATGCCATACTGCGAAATAATCTCATCCCGGTTCATATCTTTTATTATCATCTTTTACCGAAAATATTATACCGTACGTATATCCGAATATAATTTCGGTACCATACTTTAATTAAAACTCCTTTCAAAATATTTTTATGAAGGTATTTATCATTTTCCAAAATTTATAATTATCATAAAATACTTTTCGTGGGATATATATATATATATATATATATATATATACATATATATACATTTTCAAAATTATTTACGTAAAATAATTATACTTTTCCAAAAAATATAATTACTATAACATATTTCCCTGAAAATATAACGTATGCATATACTCTCCCTGGGTTATTCCCATTATCATAATTCATCATTTATTTTCAGGTGTCAAAATACCATACTATTCTTATACCCGATTAATATTCTCGTATAAGTATTATTTCCAAAATTATATGTATTTCCTTTCCCCACAATTTATTACATATCGTTTATATATCTCTGGATATTATTTTGGCATTATACCTTGATAATCCCCTTTTCCAAAATGCTTCCGTACCATTATTTAAATAATCATTTTATTTCCTTTATCTCCTATTCTCTTTCAAAATATTTTCATAGCAAATAATCATTTAGCATATGTATATTTAAAAGATAAGTATATGTTGATAAAGTATAGTTTCCAGAAAAAAAATATGTTAATTAATATACCATATATTATTTCCAGAAGGTTTGTTATGCATTTATTATTTTTTTATATATATATTTCTGGACAGGCCAGCCCAAGGAATACTAACTAGCCCAAAAACAATTAACCCACACACACCCAGGCCCGTCACCACACTTCAGCCCAGGTAGACATCCAGGTCAACCCGACCCAGTGCCACGACCCGGCGGTGTGGCCATTCGGGCAGTTGGGTCGTCTTCAACTCGTTGCTCACCTGCAGCGACGGTGACGCGGGCGCGGCGAGACACGACGAGGCGACACGGGAGACACGAGAAGACGGCGAGGAAGGAGGCGAGGCGGCTGCTGGTAGTCGTCGGCAGTAGCAAGGCGGCGAACTCAGGGCGGCGGCGACGGTTGCGAGTTGATGGCAATGCAACCCGAGATTGCTGCAGTCGGTTCGGTGGTGCTGCAGCGACGGTGCGACGAGCAGATGGTGGTGGCTGACCGGTGCACGCGAGCGGAAGGGAGAAGAAGAGGTGGTGACGGCGGCACTGCGTGGAGATGCGTGCGGCGGTCAAGCATGAAGGAGAGGAGGAGCGTCGGCTGGGTTCGGTGGCGGCAGCCCCTTCTTCCCCTTTTTTCTCTCTTTTTTTTTGGTTCTTTTCTTTTCTGGTTTCTTTCTTTTCTGTTTCCTTTTTCTATTTTTTTTTTTAATCTGGAAAACTAAGCAGGGGTAGTGTAGAGGCTTACTGGTTTCTTTGCAGAGAGTATAAGGAGAGGGTGAAGATGGATGGTTTGCAGGTGAAGATGAAAGGTGAAGGTAATGGTGTGCACTGAAAGCAGAGAAGGCACGGGAAAGAGAGAAAAAGAATGATTTTCAGAGGTTACACATGAAGCAGCTCACGGGCACACAGGAGAAGGCGGCTGCATAATTCAATTATACAGTCGTGTCCCGTCCGGACCAGAAAATAACTGTAATACCCCCTTTGTTATTTTCCGGTGTGATTTTTCTGAGGATTCCGGGACCCGAAAAATACCAACTTAGATCCGAAAAATCCACGGAAAAATCTCGAGCGCGGGAAAAACCTCGGTTTCGAAAAACGACGCTCGATTTACCTTGAATTAATTACCGAAGATTAATTAATTCGGTAAATCACCATAAAAAGACTTTTACAGTCCTTGTAAAAATCCAAATTTTTACCCAGGCTGTTACAGAAATCATCGTAAACTAGGGTTAATAAGAAGAAGAAGAAGAAGAAGAAGATAAGGATAAAGAGGGGGTGAAATCAAAACAATGATGGCAATTTAATTTAGAGAGGTCCTGAAAATCGTGGATGGGAAAAGATTTTTTTATGGTAAAATCTCTAATTTTAGAAACAATAAATCAAAACAAAAGATGATGTGGATAGTTAATAAAATTATCCAATGAGACAATGACACCGATATTTGTAAGACTCTCTTAGTAGAAAACTCTTAGTAACTCTAGCATTATTGATAAAAAAAGTCTTTTATTATTGAATCATAACTTCAATTACAATAAATGCAACATAGGAGATAAAAAGATACCACAAAGAAAAACCAAACACGAATGAAACTTCTTATGTAATGAATGAATTGCAACTAAAATCTATCCATATAAATATATAATAGCTCACCCCAACACCCTAATCCTAATTTTATGAGGCCATTTGGCAACCTCATAGATTAGAATTTGTATGAAATTCTCCTTTAAACTTTAACTATCTCTTACCTATTAATAAAAGGAAAAATTAATATAATTTTTTTAAAGATAGAATTAATGTAAGTTTAAAAGCAAAGAAGAAAAAGACATTGGGACTTCCAAATAGACCTGGCAAAACGGGTATTGACACGACAACACGACACGAACCCGACACGAAATTAGCAGGTATATATCAGAGATTTTCAACCCGTTCAGTTAAATGGGTTGACCCGACACGACACGAAAATTAGCAGGTCAGGTCGCGGGTTGACCCGCCAACCCGATGGGTACCTGTTTATGACACGATTATATTTAGGGTATATATATTTTACTAATTGATTATAAGATTTATTTAATATTTAAGGCCAAAGTTACTAAAATTATCCAAAAATATTTCTATAAATACTTTAAAATATTATTATATTATGATTCTATAATTTATAATTTTATTTAATATATGAGAAAATCTAATTATATGCCTATTTGCTTAAAAAATACAACGACTTGTGTAAAATAGAAAAATTTCAAACTGACTTTTTGACTTGTTAGACTTAATAGGTAACCCGCGGGTCAACCCGAACCCGACACGATAATAAACGGGTTGGACACGACACGACACGATTATTAAATGGGTCGGGTCGGGTTGAAGATTTAGAACCCGTTTACCTGTTCAACCCGACACGATAACACGAATTGCCAGGTCTACTTCCAAACAATGCATTTTGGTCGTTGTGTTTATTAATTCTCTCCTCCCCTTTTTTTTTCATATGCTTAATAATCCATGTCTTCTCCCCTTATCCTTACCCCTCCACCCCTCCTCTTAAAATAATATTTTAAATTCAGACAAAAAAAATATTTTAAATTGCTAATTTATTGTTTAATTTTTCTGTATTTATTTCCGGATATAAATAACCCTTATAGCATTCAAATCAAGAACCAAGGAATGGGCTGATCATGGACCCTCACCGTGTTTAGAAGCCTAAAAGCCCATAACCGATTCTTTCTTTTCCAAATGATCACCAGTCAAGAACAACAACAAACTACAGTAGAAATGACTGACTAAACTACAAAGAGATCGGAGCAGCAGGGGATTTTTTTTTGCCGGGAAATCACAACCGGTGAAGAATACCGGAATACCATTCCCAATTTAAAAAGAAAACCACAAAAAGGGCATAGTAGGAGAAACCGAAATGGGGAGCAGCGGGGCGATTGGAGGAGTAGGAGGAGTAGGGGTGGGGCTGGCGCCTGGGCTGTCCCGGAAGCTGAAGAAGGTGCTGGAATGCCGGACCGACACGCCGGATCTGGTGGCGTCGCTGAACACTCTCTCCACTTTCTACACCGAGAACACGCCCCAGGCTCGCCGGAACCTCAGATCCACGATCGAGCAACGCGCCCTCCAGATCAACCTCCAGTTCCTCCAAGCCTCCGCCCCAACGCAGCAAGTACGCCGCCGTTTTACTAATACTATACAACTTCATTAAACAGTAATTGATCCTCATCTCTTCTCCTCCTTACTGTAATTGATTTACTAGTTTAAATGAATGTGTGTGTTTTAGGCTTTGGATCAGGTGGAGGCGGAGGTGAATGCGCTCGCCGAATGCTGCGACAAGTGCGTTACGATCCTGCTCCTCGATTCTATCCACTAACTATTGTATTTTTGTATTAGAAAACGAGAAAATAGAAATGAAATCTCGTACTTTTTTTCTGTGTGTTATTATCTTTTGGTTTTTTAGGATAACGAAGGCATTGGAGAGCTGTAGTGCGAGCACGGGGGATATTATTAGCACCACGGAGAGGTTGAAGGAGGAGCTGGACGTCACCACACAGCGTCAAGAGATTGTCTCCTGCTTCCTTCGTGACTACCAGCTCTCTACTCAAGAGGTCTTCCCCTTTTTTTTCTCCCATTCTTGCTCTTACCTCATCATCATAATGGGATTCCTTCGTTTCTTAGCAATTGATTTGTGTACTAGATAAGTGCGTTGAGGGATGAAGAGCTGAACGAGAACTTCTTCAAGGCGCTTTCTCATGTTCAGGAAATCCATGCCAACTGTAAAGTTCTATTGCGCACGCATCACCAGGTACTTCTTCTCCTTGGATGACATATTTTAGACGTGTTTTCCTCTTTTTTTTTTTGGTTCGATTATGTAGTTGATTAACATTTCGTTTATGCCTCTTTTTGGATAAACCCTTTTGCAGCGTGCGGGTTTGGAGCTCATGGACATGATGGCCGTGTACCAAGAAGGTGCTTACGAGCGTCTGTGCAGGTCGGTCTTATGTTGTCCTTATAGTCAAGGCTAACTTATTGGATTCCCATTCCTCTCTTGTTTGCTTGCTGAATTGCCTTTCCTCTATATTCTTGTGCTGACTGTACGCCTTATGTAGGTGGGTTCAAGCAGAGTGTAGAAAATTGGGTGATGCTGATAATCCTGAAGTTGGTGAACTTTTGAAAACTGCAGTTTGCTGCCTCAAGGAAAGGCCTGTACTCTTCAAATACTGTGCAGAAGAGGTGATTCCCCTCTGCCCATTCTTAATTATGATTGGCACATGCGGGAAACTTTCCTGCCTACTCATTTTAATTGCATTCACAATGCGTAATCTGCTCTCACAGGTTGCCAATATGAGGCACAATGCATTGTTTAGAAGATTTATTAGTGCTCTTACTCGTGGAGGACCTGGCGGGCTGCCTAGACCTATAGAAGTTCATGCTCACGATCCATTACGATATGTCGGTGACATGCTAGGATGGTTGCATCAGGTTTGACTTCAAGTCTCCTTGCAATTGGTTCTACATCTACTCAGGTTATGGCTTTATTGTTGCTTTTTTTAATCCATTTTTCCTTGTTTCTCTTGCTTCATGTAGGCCTTGGCATCGGAAAGAGAACTTGTTCTTGCGCTCCTTGATCCAGATGCGGTGGTAGATACCGGACCTACTGCTAACCGATTTGCCCAGAGTTTGGAGAATGGTGCTGGAAAAACAGAATCTGACATGACATTTGTTCTGGATAGAATTTTCGAAGGAGTTTGTCGCCCTTTTAAAGTCAGAGTTGAGCAAGTTCTGCAATCACAGCCTAGTCTTATAATTGCATATAAACTAAGTAACACGCTGGAATTTTACTGCTACACCGTGAGTTGATCTAACCAATCCTTTGTCAAGTCGCTTAAAAGCAGTCTAAACCTTACTGTCTTGTGATAATGGCTATTGGAATGAACTGTAGATGTCAGATTTGCTTGGGAGAGATACAGCTCTCTGCAATACACTTTGGTTACTGAAGGATGCCGCTCAGAAAACATTTTTTGATATCCTGAAAAGCCGGGGAGAGAAGCTTTTGCGTTATCCTCCACTTGTTGCTGTTGATCTTTCCCCACCAGATGCAGTGAGGGAAGGAGTATCTATTCTACTAGAAATCATTGACAGCTACAAAAGCGTGATGGTTCCTGCTTCTTCAAAAAAGCCCGACTTTGATACTGTGTTGTCGGCTTTACTTGATCCTATCATTCAGGTGCCAAACCGGTTCATCTCTGAAACTGGATTAACATGCCATGTTGAAGAACCATCTTCCATATAATGGTTTTGATTGTCGAAACTTTTGCTGTATTGCACATATTTTGGATGATTCAGTGTTCAATTAATTTCAATTGCTGCAGATGTGTGAGCAAGCTGCAGAGACACACAAGTCCAAGGGGATTGGCCACTCAAGAAGAAGAACCAGTTCTGATACAAGCCAAACTAATAAATCGTCAGTAGATGCACTCTTGTCAAACAGTGGCTCTGCACTATCTTCAAAGGTTCTTATTCTAATGTTTGCTTTCTCAATTTATTGCTTGTCATCAGACGAAACATTTGTCAGTCTGAGAGCTCTTTACCTTGCTTCAATTCTTCGAGAATATGCTGGTATTTAACATGTTTTCTGTCGTATGATTTAGAGCTTTATATATTGTAGTAGTTTTCTACCCTTCATGCTGGTCTACCACACTATTATGTGGGATTACAAATTAGGTGTTAGTTACATGTTTTTTGTGACTATATTCTTCATTATTCAAGAACCCTACCTTTGACTCAACAGAGTAAATGAATTCTGTTTGTTCCTACCTTGTTGCGATCATGGTTCTTATTTGCTACTAAGGTTTCTGGGTTCGATTTGAATATATACCTCTCCTCACTGTGTTAAATTTCTTATTCGAATCCCAAAACGTCTGTGCGATAGCCAGTCTTATGGTTCATCTCTTCTATTTGTTGGTTAATTTATTGGAAGCCTAGTCATGTTATCACTCTGTAAGTTGATTCTTCATTTTTCACAAGAAGTCTGTGGGTACACCCATCCCTATTTGCCTCATTTATAGTTATTAGATATAGCAGACCCTCTGGCACTACGAGAAGAGATCAGAAGGGAAAAATACTTTTCTTTCTAATACTAAGGGATATTGACAATATGACTGAAAACCTCAAGATCTTGCCTCTCTATAGGCCTTTAGGAACTCAAGAGTAACACTGTACAAATTCATTTATCATCGTCTTACATCTTGCTTTGTTTTGTGTGTAGTTTCGTATAATGTACAATCTATACTGTTTTCATGTATTCTTTCCTGATTACAATCAGCATGGACGTAATGCAGAATAGTGAAACACCTTCCAAAATCTTCCTCGTCAATTGCTTGTGCGCCCTCCAACAACCGCTACATGGGCATGATGTTGCAGCTGAGTATGCAAAGAAACTTGGAGAAATGATAGACAATCATATACATACTCTAGTGGAAAAGGAAGTTGACGCCATTCTTAGAAGATGCGGCCTTTCAGAAAAGATGCACCATTTCCGTAATTCACTAAACGGAGAGTCTGGGAATACCCCATTGGCAGAGATTGAAGAGACAACTCCGGCCTCTCTTTCGGAGTGTCTGAGAGCTTTCTTTGGGCTCGTTCTGGGAAGCGAGGGCTCCCTTCCTGAATTTGAGCAGATGCAGGTCCCAAAGTTGCGTTCTGAAGCTTCGCTCCTGGTGGCTAGGTCGCTTGCCGAAGCCTATGAGCTTATCTACACTGCCATAATGGATCCCAAGAATGGTTTTGCAGAGCCGAAATCTCTGGCAAGGCATCCTCCAGATCAGATTAGGACAATTTTGGGGATATGAAGCTTCTTCAATTATATTTGTTTATTCTTAATGCTCTCAGTTTCACTGTTTAAATGTAAACATACCATTTGATATTTTGATTCTGTTACAGGAGTAGATAGGGTTCTTCGGTTCTTGTGATAAAGATAAGAGTTGTATCTGTAGTAGAATGAAGATTTTATCGTTACTGGATTTTCACAGTTACCTCGTTCTTATTGATTCAACTGTTCTTAGTCTATATATATTACAGTTTACAAAGTACAACTGCAGACTTACAGCTACAGACCACAGAGTGAGCTTCGTCCTAGGAAGTGTACTATGGTAAGTAGGGGTGCCTTTGGTACGCTGGACGGGACTGGACGATACTGGACCGGACTGGACTGGACGGGACTAGACTGGACAATTGTACTGTCCAATGTAGCGTTTGGTATGGTGGACATTAAATGGGACTGTTGTGCTGAATTATGTTTGGTTAGCTGTACAGAGCTCGGGACTAAATGCAGTAATGTCAATATTGCCCTTGGTGCTGGAAAGAGTGGTTAACTGTGGAATATTTTGATTTTTAAGGCTGAATGGATGAATATAATTTAGAGATACTATATCCATTTTATTCACAACAACATTTGGAATATTTGGTAATGTTTAGGTAATAAAAAAAATTTCTACATTTCAAACANTGTGCTTTGTTTCTTTGTTGTCTAGCACCGAGAGTTTAGGAGGTGGAGGGGCTTTCGCGTCCATCTGTTGCCTAACACGGATTGTTAGGAGGTGAAGGGCATCGACGCAAGAACAGTGCACGATTGGTTGTGATTTGAGATCGGGACAACTTTAGATACGAAGGTGCTTCTAGGACCGGCTAGGTGTGTTGTCGTATCAGTTTGCCATTGATTGAGTTTGCTTATAATAGAAGCATTCATTCTTCTACAGGTTATTCTCCGTTTGAGATTGTGTATGGTTTTAATCCACTAACCCCTTTGGATTTGTTGCCTTTACCTTTGAAAGAGATTGTTAATGTCGATGGGCATCAAAGAGCTAAGTTGGTTAAGACTATTCATGAGAAGGCTCGAAAGCACATTGAGGAGAAGAACACTAAAGTGGCACAACGCGCTAATCGTGGACGCAAGCTTGTTAAGTTTGAACCTGGAGATTGGGTTTGGGTGCACTTTAGGAAGGAGAGGTTTCCTCATCACAGGAAGTCTAAGTTGGATCCATGAGGGGATGGCCCTTTTCAAGTGTTGGCGCGCATCAATGACAATGCTTATCAGATCGATCTACCTGGTGAGTATGCTGTGAGTGCTACTTTCAATGTTGCTGATCTTTCTCCCTTTGACACTGTAGGTTTAGATTCGAGGGCGAATCCTTTTGAGGAGGGAGGGAATGATGCAAGCAAGCAAGCACCAAGTGAAGCTAATGATGGAGATGGCGCCATTAGCTTGCCTCAAGGACCAATCACACGGGCTCGATTGAAGATGATCAAGAATCACATGCTGCACTTTTTTCAAGCTTTGATAAATCAAGAATTGCAAGAAGACAAGATGATCAAGCTTGGAGAAGAGTTCAAGATGAAGCCAACATGTGTTCTAAGCTTGGGCTGAAATTACCACTATTAATTGTTTAATTAGTTAATTAAGTGAGTGAAACATACAGCCCAATTAGTTTCATTAACTTACATTAGTTTTATTAGTTTTTATATTTGGTCGGCAAAACAAAAAAAATTGATTCAGCCAACATGCCGACATGGGAGAGAATGCTTTATTATTTTTTTGGGCTACCATTAAGGTTGGACCATTAATCTTCTAAGGCCCAAGAATTGGATATGTGTCATTATTTGGCCGACATAGCTTTTTAGTTCGGTGGGAGCATTTTATTATGCTTCAAATCCATTACGTCTTCGGAATTAAGGGTGCCTTTGGTACGCTGGACGGGACTGGACGATACTGGACTGGACTGGACTGGACGGGACTAGACTGGACAATTGTACTGTCCAATGTAGCGTTTGGTATGGTGGACATTAAATGGGACTGTTGTGCTGAATTATGTTTGGTTAGCTGTACAGAGCTCGGGACTAAATGCAGTAATGTCAATATTGCCCTTGGTGCTGGAAAGAGTGGTTAACTGTGGAATATTTTGATTTTTAAGGCTGAATGGATGAATATAATTTAGAGATACTATATCCATTTTATTCACAACAACATTTGGAATATTTGGTAATGTTTAGGTAATAAAAAAAATTTCTACATTTCAAACACATATTTATGACTGATCTTGAATTTTTTTTGAGTTTGCAATTTATATAGAAATAAATTAAATGGGTAAGTAATCGAAAAAATGATTGAGCATTGACTATGTGATGCAATTGGACGACATTAAAATTAGATGGTATAACGTCCATGATACAATTGCCTTCATATATTTGTTCAATTTTATTACTCCATTCATTGAGAGTTCAACTATATTTAATGGACTTTGATTTCACTTAATTTGTATACTATGTTATACACAAGTGTATTTGATAGGCTAAGACATCCTTCATAGATTACCCTGTTAGTGTACGTTTGGCAAATGATAGGCACAAGAACAAGAATAATAGCGATGGAGATCTTTCGTAATATAAGTTTTGAAGGTCGGATTGATACATTTCATAGTTAAGACAAGTATCCGACAACCTACTTGTAATACGTTGAATTACCCATTACAAGTATTTGACAATGACCATGACTAATAATGCTAAAATAAACCCAATTCCGATTTTCACCAAGTCTGCATACTTGACATTACCCTGCAATGCAACTCTCAAGTCCTCGAAATTGCCCTTGTCCTTCTGCACTGGTATGTTTGAAGGTGCAAAATTATTCGCACTCGGGGCTGCCGGAGTGTCCTCGAAAATATGAGCATTATCATGCACCCATCTTTGCTCACTTAGCACATATGCAACCTGTGCTTCTTGTAATGTTTTAAAACCCTTGAACCTAGCATGCGGGAATGAATCGACTTGCAACTTAACATCATCCCAATTGTCATACACACCATTGCGTCTCCCGTTATACACTACATAATACTTATACTTGCCCATAGTTCACACCTACAAATAAAACCATACCAAATGATGCCCATAGGAAAACATATCCAAAACCAGAATGCACATAGAAGCAACACAAACCAATGGCATTCAGAATGAAGGGTCACCAAACTAGGCAACCAAAATGCAAGCAACAACCATTCATCACGCAAACATCCAACTGATTACTACTTGAAAACTAAAACAGTGTTGACCATGGGAGTGTGTTCTGTCCCGTGTGTTTCGAGAGGACGAGAAAAAACAATTTCGTCCCAAACCGTGAGGACGCGCGTCCTTCGTCAACAGTGTGTCCCTCGAACCAAACATCCACCCCTTGTCCCTTGTCCCCTCACGCCTGTCCCAGACCCACATTCCAAAGGCACCCTAAAGTGGCCGACTTTGGCTACTACTTGGCCGCCTTAGGAGGATAATTTTTTTTAGTATAAATAGGACCTAGGGGTAATATATTTTGGACACACATTATTCTTGCTATTTGATAATAAAGTTTAAGGTTTTTGTTACCTTGGTTATTTGCAAATAGAATTGATTTCTTCTTGTTTATTTGAGGGATTGTGTTTACTTATCAAGTAATTGAATTGCTTGTGGCGTTTACAAGATTCCTTGTGTTTATTACTCTATTGTTGCTTAAGCCTTTGTTGTGTTTTGAGGTGATATAGGTAATCACTAAAGCTTTTGGTTGAATTGATTTCTGATCTTGGTGACTCGATTGAATTGGAGGTGCTATCTAGCTTTGTTCTGGTAGTGTTGCCGTATCAGCTCCACTTGGTGGCTGCTTGCTTGCATCACAATGGCAGACAACGGGGAGGGCCTTCACAGTGATACAATGGTCGTTGCCTCCCACAAGAAGTGATTTGTCTCCCCCTCGTTGAGCCGCTGCTAGTTGCAGAAGATGAGCTCCCCGATAGTTGGCAATCCATTTTAGTCACCTAATTAAGAGAAGGGTTGGAAAAGAAGATGAAAGGAGGGAGATTAGGGAGATCAATTTTGGGCTAACGGCTAGAGGAGAGGAAGCAATTGGGGTTCTGTGTTAAGGGTTTTTGAAAAACTGGATGAGAATTGGGGGAAATTGGTGTGAACGAGTGAGTGCTTGTGAGATTAAATAGAGAAATGGAGAATAGATATGTGGTGTAATGAGAACAGGGTTTTTTTTGACACTGGCCAAACGGGATCCGGGTGAAACCCGTGTCCGAAAACGGGTCGGGCGGTCTGGTTCGGATTGTCCGTTTTAGGTTCGAGTGGGCCCCAAAAACTGACGTGTCATTTTTTTAAATTGCCACGTCAGCATTTTCAGAGCGGAAAATCGAAGGTAAATGAAAAATGTCCCAAAAAATCAATACAGGGATTAAAACTGTCCATTTTATAACACAAGGATGAAAAATGTCCAACACCCCAAACACAAGGATAAAAAATGTGATTAGTCCCAAAATCTAACTCGCCTGATTAGAATTGTATGATGGGCTGCCAGCATGGGCAAGACCCTTCTTCGTGAAGACCACTATCTTATTCCCCCCGTGGTTTGTTTGACCACACTTTCACCTACTAATCTATTATATTATATTAAAGCAGAGCCCTCAACATGGTGAGGACACCTGGCAATTGTGGAGCTGTCACATGGCAAACTTCCAATTGCAGTTACATCTTGGTTGTTTTAATGAATGGACCTGAAACATTTTTACTTCATTCCCTTCAGGCCAAAAGTTCCATGAATTGTATGTGGCCAATCAATATGAAACCGTAATTAGCTGTATGTAAGTATATACATTAATGTATGAAATTGTGAAACCGAAATAGCTGTATGTAAGTATATACATTAATGTAAGAAATGGAAATAATGGAAACATTCAATTGAAGCCCGGCCGGTTGTCTGGTGGATGCAAGGTTAGAACTTCCAAAAAGTGAAGAGTCTCATTGCACTTTAAGGTCATTGATGGCTATTGATGAGACAAGCCATCCAAGGATCATGTTGTTAGTCTGCCACAGGTCTGGAGTATATAATGAGAAGGAATATGTGCTGTTGAGAAGGAATACGTAAGTATCCTGGTAAGATTGTATGAATGCATTTTTTGTGGCCGAAGTTGAAAGGTTTGCAGGAGTTTACTGACCATGGGTTTTGTGTTTTCCCCTTCTTGGTGATGCAGGTGTTTGTCCCGGCCTAATTGTGAAAGACACAAATCAAGTTTAACCTCTCTTTGTGTGTTGTGTGCTGGCTAACGTAGGTGTTTTGTGCTATTGTTGCTGCCAAGATAAGAACCATCTTCGGGAAACTTCATACGGTAGTGTTTTGTTGGCTAGCTTTTGGTTCCCCCTATTCAAGCATTGATAATAAGAGTCTTGGAAGTGATATCCAAGCTGATAATTGAAATCGTACAACGGCGTATTGAGAACCCAGAACACATTAAATCTAGATGCTTAGTTGATAGCTGGATATGTTTGAATCTTACCTTAATCTCTTCGTGGCTAGAGTAGTCTTCTATTTGTTTTGTTGGCTAGCTTTTAGTTCCCCCTGTTCAAGCATTAATAATAAGAGACTTGGATGTGATATCAAAGCTGATAATTGAAATCGTATAACGGTGTATTGAAAATCCAGAACACATTAAATCTAGATGCTTAGCTGATAGGTTGATATGTTTGAATCTTTCCTTAATCTGTTCGTGGCAAGAGTAGCCTTCTGTTTGTTCCACCTGTTATGATTCTGTTTTTGCAAAAATGTTATTAACCTTTTCAGCTGCTGTTCAAGTATTGATAATAAGACACTTTGATTTTATATCAAAGCCAATAATTGAATCATATGAAGTTTCAATTCTGCAACAACAAAAACGAAGGAAGAAGAAGAGGGAAACAAAGGAGAGACTCACCCGTGCTCAGTGGAGGCGCACCGTTCGTCAGGTTCTTTGCTGCAGAGACCGATTGGAGCCTCAATCACATCACATTGAGCTCCCTTCCCTCTTCCCCTCACCTTGCAGCAGCGGCAATAGATAGGTGAGGAAGAAAGGCGGCGGCGGCGAAGAGGAAAGGAAGAACAGAGAAAAAAGAAAACGGGACTCAACAATACAGACCACCTCAAACATCTAAACGAAAAGGAAACGAGTGGAGATTTAGAATCCTTACCGGAAAACTTACTCAAATCCGGATCCATCCGAATCTGTTGACAGCCAAACCAAGCCTAAATACTCCCAGTGGAAGACAATCCGAACACCAACAGCAAATGACTCGACTTCACAATCCTCACAGCATCAAACGAAAAGCCGAAAGGAGAAAGGCATTAAACTTACCGGAACTCTCTGTTCCAAGCTAAACCCGAGCTTCCCAACCTCGAATCCTCGCTGAAACCCACTACTCACGGCCAAACGCAGTTCCGGCCAAGCACCACCACTGCGACCAGCCACAATCAACACAACATCATCGACAAATCAGAACGAAAACAACTCATACTTCACCATCCCAAACGAAAAGGAAAAGAATTGGAGAATCAAGCCCTTACCCGGAGATGATTCACAACTGCCTCGAGTCGGGTTCACAAAACTGTAGTCCTCCCTCGCGATAACAAAACCCCGAGAGCTCTACAGGACCTGCAACTTCCACCACGACACACAACCCACGCCGCCACATCAAACTCAAAGCAAAGTAGAGGAGCACCAAACAGAAAAAGAAATGAGAACAACGACTTACCGCGAACGGCGATCGATCCTCGAGTTCTCCGCCCAGTCCCGAGCTTAATGGTGGCCTCTATCAAAACACGGTGACGCGAGCGACGTGTTGAAGATGGCAACGGCGTAAAGGAGAAGAGATGTTAATGGTGTTGGCGGCAAGAGGTGAAAATGAAGAAGTGATGGTTTCGGGAGAGAGAGTGAAAACGAAAAAGGAAAAGAAAACAGAAGAGGAACAAAGAAAAAGAGGAAAAGGATCCGGCCTTGAGCCGTTATTCACACGATTCGAGGGAGGAGAATCCGGGAGCAGATCGTCGAAACGAGAGAGACGTGGGCAGTTGAGCAGCAGCGACGGGGAAGAAAGAAGGAAGAAAAAGAAAGAAGAAAAGAAAAGAAAGAACAGGAAGCGACTAGGGTTTGACCCTTCCAGCCCAAAACGATGACATTAGAAAATAGAAATAACTGAGAACTAAAATGAAATTTTAAAAATATATCATGTAGCATAAAAAATTATAAATAATTAATATAAATTCTATGGAATGGAGGTAAAGGTAGTAAATGAAAGGCGCAAATGCAAGTGCATTATAGAATAATATTATAAAAAAAATTATCAAAATTTAAAATAGAATCATGTCCTATAGAAAATAAATAAAATTAATTTATATGATTCTTTTATAAAAATATTATTTTATGTTAATTATTATAGATGAATAAAAATTGTATGAAAAAATAAAAAATTAGAGAAGGAATAAAAAATGAATATAAATTCTGATAGAATAATTTCTTACCAAAAATAAATAAAAATTAATTTATATGATTTTTTTATAAAAAATGTTGAAGTTTAATAATTCAACGGAGTGAAATAAAACATAGTATAAAAGATGACTATAGATAAACCTTTAATTTATATAAAAACAATTATATAAAAATAATAATATACAAAACATATCCAGAGTGATATTATTTTTCATACGTATCAGGAAGATTTGAGGTAAAATAATAAAAATACGTGAATTGTTATGTATAATTACAAAAAATGAATAAATAAGTTATGAATAGAAAAATCACTATTATTTGCTCTTATGTTTTTTTCATAATTTAATTTAATATTTATTATTCTTATGCTATAAAAAAAATAAAATTTTCATATTACAGGTAACAGAAATATAAATTTATAGAATGAAAAAAATAAATAAAAACTTAAATTATAATATAAATTATTTTATAAAAAATTAATATTATAATATTTGGATAAAAAAATAAACCATTGCAAATTTAACTAAAAAAAGATAACAATAAATATTAAAACAAATGGAAGTTCAATTTCACAGGATTTACCCGCCATGTAACATGGAGCAGCTCACTAGGACCATGTGATGGGAATCTTGGTTGGCTCCAGTCAAAAGGTATGTATTTAATATCTTTCACACCTAAACACTATTCTATTTCAAAGAAATTCCAAATTAGGAAAGTAAACCTAAATTAAATTCAATTAATCCACCAAAAGGTAAATAAATAAATAATTCCTTACACCCAAAAATTGTTACAAATTTTCAAGAAGGAAAATTTTGGAAAATAAATTTAAAATTTAGATAAATAAAATAATTAAAAAATAAAGCCATTGCAATTTCTGATTTTTAAAAATCAATCACATAAAAATAAGTAATATAAAAATATATATGGAAGAGAATAAAAATGAAATAAAAATTAAATTTTAAAAAGTTAATATCTAACGAAGTTTATATTTCCCTTTAAGAAACAATGGACGAAAATGCTCCAAATAATATGTTATGACTAAAATTTTGTTGGGAAAAATTAATCACAACAAAATTAATTATATATGGAAAATAAAAATAACAATATTAGAAATTTAATATGTAATAAACTTAATATCTCTACCACACAATTTTAAACATATTAGTATAAAATCTTACGCATAATATATGAGTAAAATCTTCCGAATAATATTACATATAGTGCAAAATTGACGTGGTCACCGTTAATAACTATTAGAACTCGGATTAACTGGTGCAATAATTTGTTAGGATTTCAAAATAATTCTGAAACACCCGTGTCCCAATTTAACAATAAAATACTTAGACAAAGGAAATTTCAAAAATACCCCTGACACCCGGGACACGAAAACCAATATAAACAATATCCAAAATTCTCAATAAAACGAGATGTCAAGAAGAACATAATAATCCGGCTTAACAAGCCACAATTCAACCCGGCATCCTGCCGAAACATCATCAAAACATAAACCCGGCAACCCGCCGATACTGTAATCCAAAATCAATAGACATCTCAATAAAAATCCAACGCAGCGGTAGAAATAAATGGAATAAAAATATGAGAAGCAAAACAGTATGCATGCCGACACTATGGATCCAACCGGGAGAACAAGCACGGCTACCTGCTGAAATGTCCACGTCCGTACTCCGGGAAAAGAAGAAAGTGACTGCACGCTATCTAAAGTCTGAAAAACAACGTTGGCGATTATGTGAGTCGCCTACTCAGTGAGCAATACATATCTAATTATGAGAGTGTGCAGATCAGGTTCGAAAGGAAAGAAGAGTAACAAGTCATGCATGCAACATACAACAATCAGTACTAACATGCCAACACAATCAACAAACAATTCATTATTCTCCATCCATTATGTGTTAAATTTTCTTATTATGATTTATTATTCAGGGCCCCTACTGTGTGCGTCGAGCTCGGTCCCGTCTCATGAGACAACCAGGCATAAGCCCAAATACAACCAGGCACGAAGCCCAACATAACCATAGAGAGAGAGAGAGAGACAGAGAGAAAGAGGGAGGTAGAAAGGGAGAGGTAGAAGGAGGGAGGTAGAAACCGGTCATCACAGACCCACATGCAAATCTGCATAACACTTGCTAATCCGCAAGCAAACCCGAGGGGTATCACTTCCCGCTCGAAACAACCGGTCATCAGCACACAGTAGCCTAACTTCTACTGTATTTAATCTTTATCCATAATTATAAGTCTATGTGTGCCATAAGTTGTGATTTAGCAGGGTTGTGTGACAAAACATCTCAATCAGATAACCGGGTCTCCGACCCACAACACATCACACCAAACACCCAGAATCACATCACATGTTATAAACCATAACATTCCAATCATCCAGCTCATAAGCAAAAAG
>JAKUCV010006012.1:0-14065 GCA_028386065.3 Turnera subulata
CATCCACTGATTGGCTTTTGGGCACATTACACTAAAAATCTCCCACTTGCACTAAAGCCACTCATCCATGTATCTAATACCAATGGATGCAGTGTCTGTAAGTAACCGGGCATGCAAACTTGACAATCAAACATGCAACGGAAAGACCCGGTACTTATGGAGGATCCAAGTGAAGCTAACCAAACCGAATAACAATTTTCCGTACCTTACTTGGTTGAGGTCTTTCACCCAACTGTAGTGTAGAATCAGCAAGAACCCGACAAGAAATCCGGCTCCTCTACGGTATCCACACGAACCGTTGATGACTGCTAGCAACCGTCTCGCGATCACTAACCCGAGCACTCCCGAATCGCAGTGCTAGCTGCAAAATTTTTGAGAGCCAGAGACTAAAGAGTGTTTGATGTGTTTTTCTCAAGTGTGAAGAGTGTGTGTAAAGCCTTGCTTGGTCTGAAAATCTGATCAAACCTTCACCCTATTTATACACACTTGAAATGCATAGTTTATTAAGTCATTGGCCAACATAATTATGTCTTATCCTTCATGATTATATTTTCAGTTTGACTTAATGCTCCACTAAGCATTAATTATATATATAATCATATATAGGATTACACATCATATGGCACTAATTCTGGTTCAATAATTCTGATAATTAGTGAACCAAATCAGCCAAAAACGACCTGGTCCAACCATGGTCCAACCAAGGTTCAACCATGGTCCGCCCACTTGGTCGAACCATGGTCCAACCATGGTTCCACCACCTGCTCGAATCAACAGTTCTAAGTGTGTGACCCTGTAGGCACTTGTAACGTTTGGCAATAATTGTAAAATCTCATTTTACAATTATAAACAAAGAGCGGTGTCTAGCAACACATCATTGCTACCCAAACGACAAGATCAGTACTGATTTATTATTCCTCGGAACATGTCATCGTCCTTTCGTCCCATTGTCAAGATCAAACACGAGACATGGAATACGTCAATCTCGTATAAGTTTAATCTAAGTTTCTTGATCCCCGAGTTAACTGTGTAAAACAGATACCAATGATATCACCATATCACATAATCCGAGCATGGCCATGCATTTACAGTTCAGCTCTATCAAGCGGCCCTTCTGATAATATACCCGTTATATGGGTTGGACGAATCTCATCTTGATCATACAAAACTCACTACACATTATATCATATACCCAATGATTACACTAAGGTCTACTCAGTTACGAATAGCCAAGAGTAATATCAAAGTATATGACTCACATGTTGGGAACCTAGATGATCTCAGGCCTAAGGACAATACATATAAGAACCACTAATGACAATCATATAACGTTCCATGTAGTGTTCTTATGTTGGGTCGGTCCAGTCCACAAGTTCTCTAACTTGTACCCGTATGTAGAATTCATATCTCATATAATTCTCAACATACGCTAGTCTTAATTTATTATTACAACCCATCCATAATAGTAATTGACTAGGGACATTTAAGAATATAAAATATTCTAGGGTTATAAATATGTGCAAGCGTTTATCTCATAAACATATTTATTGGAATAACCTTAATGTATTTACATGACTATGTACAATCATCCATTGATTGGCTTTTGGGCATATTACACTAACAATCTCCCACTTGCACTAAAGCCAATCATCCATGTATTTAATACCAATGGATGCAGTATGACCATCATGCGTCTGTTGTGTGAGCGGCTGAGTCAATGGCTCTGCTACATTGTTCTTAGAAGGAACTTTGCACAGCCTGACATCGCCTCTATCAATGATCTCTCTAGTAAGATGATAGCGTCGGAGTATATGTTTGGATCTCTGGTGGTATCTAGGTTCTTGAGCCTGTGCGATTGTTCCATTGTTGTCACAATAGAGCTCAATCGGACTGTCAATACTAGGAACCACCCCAAGTTCAGTTACGAACTTTTTAATCCAAACAACCTCCTTCGTTACATCTGAGGCGGCAATGTACTCAGCCTCAGTTGTAGAGTCGGCAACTGTCTCTTGCTTTGAACTC
The DNA here is from genome assembly GCA_028386065.3 of Turnera subulata. NCBI lineage: Eukaryota > Viridiplantae > Streptophyta > Magnoliopsida > Malpighiales > Passifloraceae > Turnera > Turnera subulata. The sequence continues at coordinate 2,023 of JAKUCV010006012.1, forward strand.
TTCCAGCATACAGCACCACCTCCAAGACAAAACACATAACCTGACTGCGATCTAAAGTCATCCCTTTCAGTTTGGAAGCTAGCATCTGTGTAACCCTTTACAACAAGCTCATCAACGCTTCCATATACAAGGAATGCATCCTTAGTCCTTCTCAAGTACTTAAGGATGTTCTTAACCGCTGTCCAGTGACTTTCACCGGGATCAGATTGGTATCTGCTTGTGACACTTAATGCATATGCGACATCCGGTAGCTTGGCATGCATGATAGATCCTATTGCTGATGCATAAGGAATCTTACTCATCCGCTCTCTCTCCTTAGATGTTCTAGGAAATTGATTCTTTGAGAGAGATACGCCATGTGACATGGGCATTAAATCTTTCTTGGAATCTTGCATGCTAAACCTCTTTAGCACCTTGTCAATGTATGTACTTTGACTTAGCCCAAGAAGCCTTTTGGATCTATCTCTATAGATCTTTATACCTAGCACGTAGGCAGCTTCTCCTAAGTCCTTCATTGAGAAATTCTTTCCTAACCAAGTCTTTACAGACTGTAGTGTCGGAATATCATTCCCAATGAGTAGAATGTCGTCAACATACAATAACAAGAAAACGATTGTGCTCCCACTAACCTTCTTGTAAACACTTGGCTCATCTTCATTTTTAATGAAACCAAACTGTTTGATTACTTCATCAAAACGAAGATTCCAACTCCTAGAAGCTTGCTTTAATCCATAAATGGATCTTTGCAACTTGCATATCTTGTTAGCATTTTCTGGAGTGACAAAACCTTCAGGTTGTGTCATGTACACATCCTCTAAAAAATTTCCATTACGGAAAGCAGTTTTGACATCCATTTGCCATATCTCATAATCATGGTATGCTGCTATAGTCAATAGAATTCGGATGGATTTAGCCATGGCAACTGGTGAGAAAGTTTCATCATAGTCAATACCATGAACTTGCTTAAAACCTTTTGCAACCAATCGCCCTTTAAAGGTAATCACATTACTATCCATGTCGGTCTTTTTCTTAAAGACCCACTTGCACCCAATAGGTTTTACCAGGTGAATCAACCAAGGTCCACACCTTGTTTTCATACATGGATTCCATCTCTGAATTCATGGCTTCTAGCCACTTCTTAGAGTCTGGACCCGTAATAGTCTGCTGACAGGAAGTGGGCTCATCCTCTTCTATGAGCATCACGTCTCCAGTATAAGTCATAAGAAATCCATATCTCTCAGGCTCATGCTGAATCCTATCAGACCTACGTAGTCCATGTGTTACAGGCACAGGTTTTTCACCCACAACATCTTGTGGTTCCTGTCCTTGTTCCATTTCAGCCTCTATACCTCGAACTTCTTCGAGTTCTATTTTTCTCCCACTAATCTTTCTAGAAATAAATTCTCTTTCTAGAAAAATAGCAATACGAGCAACAAACACTTTGTGCTCTGTGGGATTATAGAAATAATATCCTTTAGTTTCCTTAGGATATCCAACAAAGAGGCACTTGACGGATTTAGGGCCGAGTTTATCTGATGCTTCTCGTCTCACGAAAGCCTTAAAACCTCAGATCCTCATAAAAGACAAATTGGGACGCTTCCCTGTCCATATCTCATATGGTGTCTTTTCAACCGATTTAGATAGAATACGATTAAGTGTAAAGGTAGCACTTAATAATGCATGTCCCCAAAATGAAGAAGGAAGGTCAGCTTGGCTCATCATAGAACGAACCATGTCTAACAAAGTTCTATTCCTCCTTTCAGACACACCATTCTATTGAGGCGTACCTGGTGGAGTAAGTTATGATACAATACCACATTGCTTTAGATGATCAAGAAAATTTCAGTCTAAGTATTCACCTCCTCGATCAGATCGAAACATTCTAATACTCTTGCCGAGTTGATTTTGTACTTCACTCTTGAATTCTTCGAACTTTTCAAAGGATTCTGACTTGTGTTTCATAAGATACACATAGCCATATCTACTGTAATCATCAGTAAATGTAATGAAGTACTGAAAACCACCTCTAGCCTTTGTTGACATAGGTCCACATACATCAGAATGTATAAGACCTAACAAGTCCGAAGCTCTTTCACCTTTACCAGCAAAAGGAGCCTTCGTCAATTTGCCTAATAAACATGACTCACATGTCTCATATGATTCAAAATCAAATGAGTTTAAAAGTCCATCTTTATGGAGTTTAGAAATACGAGTCTCGTTTATATGGCCCAATCGACAATGCCAGAGATAGGTTTCATTAGAATCGTTTAATCTAACCTTCTTCGTATTAATGTTATAGATTGGTGATTCTAGGTTTAGAACATACAAACCATTGCTCAAATATGCACCACCATAATAAATATCATTGAAATAAATAGAACAACAATTGTTCTTTATTACAAATGAAAAACCTTTCTCGTCCAGACAAGAGACAGAAATCAAATTCCTGCTTATAGTAGGTACATAATAGCAATCATCAAGTTCCAAAACCAAACCACTCGGTAAAGATAGATGGTAAGTCCCTACGGCTAAAGCAGCAACTCTTGCTCCATTCCCAATGCGCAGGTCTATCTCTCCCTTTGCTAATCTTCTACTCTTTCTCAGTTCCTGCACATTTACACAAATGTGAGAACCACATCTGGTATCTAATACCCATGATGCAGAGATAGAGATATTAGCTTCTATAACAAAAATACCTGAAGTGGAAGTCTTACTTCCCTTCTGTTTCTTCACCTCTTCAAGGTAAACAGGGCTGTTACGTTTCCAATGACCAGGTTTGTTGCAATGGAAACATTGTCCTTCCTTTGCAATACCACCTTTGGGTTTCAGCACATGGGAACAAGAAGATGTGCATGCACCAAACTTCTTGGCACATTTCTTCTTCTTGTAAAACTTGGCTTTACCCTTTCCTTTGCCTTTTCCAACCATCAAAATGTTGTTGTATTTGTTTGTCTTCATTTGTTGCTCAACTGTTCCCAACATGTTAAGCAACTCAAACAAGGATTTGTCAAGATGATTCATATTGAAATTCATGACAAATTGGCTGTAACTATCCGACAACGATTACAGGACTAGATCAACAGCCAACTCCTTTTGCAAAGGAAAACCCAGACCCTCAAGGCTCTCAATGTATCCAATCATTTTGAGCACATGAGGTCACACCGGTGATGACTCAGCCATCTTGCATTGGAACAATGCCTTAGAGGTCTCATACCTCTCTTGCCTAACTTGCTCTTCAAAGAGCATTTTCAGGTGTTCGATCATATCGAACGCACCCAAGTTCTCCTGTTGCTTCTGAAGCTCAGAGTCCATGTTAACAAGCATAAGGCATGCAACATCCAATGCATCATCAACATCCTTCTTGTAAGCATCTCTTTCCGCCCTAGGAGTATTGGGCGCCGGTTCATTTGGAACGGGCCCTTCAAGGACATACAACTTCTTTTCTTGTTTGAGAACTATCCTCAAATTGCGATGCCACTTTAGGAAGTTATTCCCATTCAGATTTTCCTTCCCAAGGACAGATTGCAGAGAATGTGTACTAGTGTTTTGTGCTATGATAACTCTACAACATGGATCAACTCACACAAATAAGAGTCATGTATACATAAAATCACTTAATAAGGAATTTTATTAAATGATGCTCCTACTATATAAACCATGATAATTATAAGTAGGCCAAGATCCATATTTCACTACAAGATAAGTCAGCTTTGGCTGATCACTTATATCGTAGTTATTTAGGTAGACAACTCTTGTCAATTACATCTCATGTAACTCTTGGATAGTTGAGTGAACAACACTTGTTCTTGTCTATCTCATAGACTTAGCTCAACTCCTTGCCTCTAAGTCCTCAATCCTATTGAGATGACCTAGTTAAGTTCAACCCATAACAAGCAGTTCGGATATTACAATTATCCCGTCGCACTTTGCTAAGATAAATATTGGCACCTTGCTTTGGCAAAACCTACCAAGTATTGATCTAAGCAATGATGAGTGCTTATCATGGAAGGCAACACAAGAGGAAGTTAATATTTACATCAACATATTATTCCTATACATCACATGCATGTTCTTGATAAATCATATATTGATGTTTTGTAAATTTGGAAACCAAAAATACATAAGAACATCGATGTCTAACATTGAACATCGATGTTGTGTGAATCTGATTCTCCCAACTACTTGGCAGTGTTCAAGAACATCGATGTTTAACTCTTGAACATCGATGTTTGCCTCTTGAACATCGATGTTTAACTCTTAAACATCGATGTTTGAGAATTCTGGAACTAGAAACCTTTTGGCAGAGCTCAAGAACATCGATGTTTAACTTGTGAACATCGATGTCTTGAAGTTCTGGAAGTTCAAGATTTCTGGCAGTAGTTTTAAACATCAATGTCTAACATTTAAACATCGATGTTTGAGAATTTGGAATCTCAAAATAATTTGGCAGTGCTCTAGAACATCGATGTTTAACTCTTGAACATCGATGTTTGAGAGTTCTGCCAAGGCCACTCGTCATGAGAACATCGATGTTTGTCATACAGCATCGATGTTTCAAAATTCTGTCAAAACCAAAACATCGATGTTTGTCACACAACATCGATGTTTAGTGGGCTCGGCCAAGGCTAATCTTCATGGCAACATCGATGTTCATCTAACCAACAACGATGTTTAGGCCCTGCTGTACTAGAACGACAATCGTTCCATACAAAAACCGACAATCGATTTTTCCTTGTCGAACTCATTCGACTTACTGCCAAGAACACCTTGATTGATATCTCATACCAATCAAGCATTCATTGTCAAAACACTTTTGACAAACACCAACCTAAACATGTATCCTGTATACAAAATTGAAATTCAACATATCACATATGCAAATGAATTCAGCATATCACATATACTATCATGTTTATGCTACATCACATATAACAAGATGAACATCTAATTCGGTTTAGCGTTTCACTAGTGGCTCCGCTACCACTGTAAGTAACCGGGCATGCAAACTTGACAATCAAACATGCAGCGGAAAGACCCGGTACTCATGGAGGATCCAAGTGAAGCTAACCAAACTGAATAACAATTTTTCGTACCTTGCTTGGTTGAGGTCATTCACCCAACTGTAGTGTAGAATTAGCAAGAACCCGACAAGAAATCCGGCTCCTCTATGGTATCCACACGAACCGTTGATGACTGCTAGCAACCGTCTCACGATCACTAACTCGAGCACTCCCAAACCGTAGTGCTAGCTGCAGAATTTTCGAGAGCTAGAGACTAGAGAGTGTTTGATGTGTTTTTCTCAAGTGTGAAGAGTGTGTGTAAAGCCTTGCTTCGTCTGAAAATCTGATCAAACCTTCACCCTATTTATACACACTTGAAATGCATAGTTTATTAAGTCATTGGCCAATATAATCATGTCTTATCCTTCATGATTATGTTTCCACTTTGACTTAACGCTCCACTAAGCATTAATTATATATATCATCATATATAGGATTACACATCATATGGCACTAATTCTGGTTCAATAATTCCGATAATTAGTGAACCAAATCAGCCCAAAACAACCCGGTCCAACCACGGTCCAACCAAGGTTCAATCATGGTCCCCCCACTTGGTCGAACCACGGTCCAACCATGGTTCAACCACCTGCTCGAATCAACAGTTCTAAGTGTGTGACCCTGTAGGCACTTGTAACGTTTGGCAATAATTGTAAAATCTCATTTTACAATTATAAACAAAGAGTGTTGTCTAGCAACACATCATTGCTACCCAAACGGCAAGATCAGTACTGATTCATTATGCCTCGGAACATGCCATCGTCCTTTCGTCCCATTATTAAGATCAAACACGAGACATGGAATACGTCAATCTCGTATAAGTTTAATCTAAGTTTCTTGATCCCCGAGTTAACTGTGTAAAACAGATACCAATGATATCACCAAATCACATAATCCGAGCATGGCTATGCATTTACAGTTCAGCTCTATCAAGAGGCCCATCTGATAATGTACCCGTTATATGGGTTGGACGAATCCCATCTTGATCATACAAAACCCACTACACATTATATCATATACCCAATGATTACACTAAGGTCTACTCAGTTACGAATAGCCAAGAGTAATATCAAAGTATATGACTCATATGTTGGGAACCTTGATGATCTCAGGTCTAAGGACAATACGTATAAGAACCACTAATGACAATCATATAACGTTCCATGTAGTGTTCTTATGATGGGTCGGTCCAGTCTACAAGTTCTCTAACTTGTACCCGTATGTAGAATTCATATCTCATATAATTCTCAGCATACGCTAGTCTTAATTTATTATTACAACCCATCCACAATAATAATCGACTAGGGACATTTAAGAATATAAAATATTCTAGTGTTATAAATATGTGCAAGCGTTTTTCTCATAAACATATTTATTGGAATAACCTTAATGTATTTACATGACTATGTACAATCATCCATTGATTGGCTTTTGGGCATATTACAGTAAGAGTATGACCATCATGCTTCTGCTGTGTGAGCGGCTTAGTCAATGTATCTGCTACATTGTTCTCAGAAGGAACTTTGCTCAGCCTGACATCGCCTCTATCAATGATCTCTCCAATAAGATGATAGCGTCGGAGTATATGTTTGGATCTTTGGTGGTATCTAGGTTCTTGAGTCTGTGCGATTGTCTCATTGTTGTCACAATAGAGCTCAATCGGACTGTCAATACTAAGAACCACCCCAAGTTCAGTTACGAACTTCTTATTCCAAACAGCCTATTTCGCCGCATCTGAGGCAGCTATGTACTCAGCCTCAGTTGTAGAGTCGGCTACTGTCTCTTGCTTTGAACTCTTCCAGCATACAGCACCACCTCCAAGACAAAACACATAACCTGACTGCGATCTAAAGTCATCCCTGTCAGTTTGGAAGCTAGCATCTGTGTAACCCTTTACAACAAGCTCATCAACGCTTCCATATACAAGGAATACATCCTTAGTCCTTCTCAAGTACTTAAGGATGTTCTTAACCGCTGTCCAGTGACTTTCACTGGGATCAGATTGGTATCTGCTTGTGACACTTAATGCATATGCGACATCCGGTTGAGTACATAGCATGGAATACATTATAGATCCTATTGTTGATGCATAAGGAATCTTACTCATTCGCTCTCTCTCCTTAGATGTTCTAGGACATTGAATCTTTGAGAGAGATACGCCATGTGACATGGCCAAGAAACATTTCTTGGAATCTTGCATGCTAAACCTCTTTAGCACCTTGTCAATATATGTACTTTGACTTAGCCCAAGAAGCCTTTTGGATCTATCTCTATAGAATTTTATACTTAGCACGTAGGCAGCTTCTCCTAAGTCCTTCATTGAGAAATTCTTTCCTAAATCATTACAGACTGTAGTGTTGGAATATCATTCCCAATGAGAAGAATGTCGTCAACATACAATAACAGGAAAACGATAGTGCTCCCACTAACCTTCTTGTAAAAACATGGCTCATCTTCATTTTTAATGGAACCAAACTCTTTGATCACTTCTTTAAAACGAATATTCCAACTCCTAGAGGCTTGCTTTAATCCATAAATGGATCTCTGAAACTTGCACACCTTGTTAGCACTTTCTGGAGTGACAAAACCTTCAAGTTGTGTCGTATATGTTAGTAATGTGCCCAAAAGCCAATCAATGGATGATCGTACGTAGTCATGTATGTACATTAAGGTTGTTCTAAAAAATATGTTTATGAGACAAATGCTTGCACATATTTATAACCCTAAAATATATTTGATATATTCTTAAATGTCCCTAGCCGATTATTATTATGGATGGGTTGTAATAATAAATTAAGACTAGCATATATTGAGAATTATATGAGATATGAATTCTACATACAGGTACAAGTTAGAGAACTTGTGGACTGGACCGACTCACATAAGAACCCTACATGGAACGTTATATGATTGTCATTAGTGGTTCTTATATGTATTGTCCTTAGACCTGAGATCATCAAGGTTCCCAACATATGAGTCGTATACTTTGATATTATTCCTGGTCATTCGTAACTGAGTGGACCTAATGGTAATCATTGGGTATATGATATAATGTGTAGTGGGTTTTGATTGATCGAGAAGGGATTCATCTAACCCATATAACGGGTATATTATCAGATGGCCTCTTGATAGAGTTGAACTGTTAAATGCGTGGCCACGCTCGGATTATGTGATATGGTGATACCATCTGTATCCGTTTTACACAGTTAACTCGGGGATCAAGAAACTATGATTAAACATATACGAGATTGACGTTTTCCATGTCTCGTGTTTAATCTTGATATTGGGACGAAAGGATGATGACATATTTCCGAGGCATATTGAATCNCACATAAGAACCCTACATGGAACGTTATATGATTGTCATTAGTGGTTCTTATATGTATTGTCCTTAGACCTGAGATCATCAAGGTTCCCAACATATGAGTCGTATACTTTGATATTATTCCTGGTCATTCGTAACTGAGTGGACCTAATGGTAATCATTGGGTATATGATATAATGTGTAGTGGGTTTTGATTGATCGAGAAGGGATTCATCTAACCCATATAACGGGTATATTATCAGATGGCCTCTTGATAGAGTTGAACTGTTAAATGCGTGGCCACGCTCGGATTATGTGATATGGTGATACCATCTGTATCCGTTTTACACAGTTAACTCGGGGATCAAGAAACTATGATTAAACATATACGAGATTGACGTTTTCCATGTCTCGTGTTTAATCTTGATATTGGGACGAAAGGATGATGACATATTTCCGAGGCATATTGAATCAGTATTGATCTTGTCGTTTGGGTAGCAATGATGTGTTGCTAGACGCCGCTCTTTGCTTATAATTGTAAAATGAGATTTTAAAATTATTGCCAAACGTTACAAGTGCCTATAGGGTCACACACTTAGAACTGTTGATTCGAGCTGGTAGTTGAACCATGGTTGGACCGAGGTTCGACCAGGTGTTTGGACCATGGTTGGACCGTGGTTGGACCAGGGTCGTTTTGGTTTACTAATTGTTTGAATTATTGAACCAGAAATAGTGTTGTGATGTGTTGATAAATGATAATGCATTAGTGGTAGATAAGATAATGGGAATCTTAATCATGATAGAAGGTGGACCATTATGTTGGCCATTATGTTGCCCATTGTCTCCATTTACTTTATGCATTAGTGGGTGTGGATAATTAGATTATCTTGCTCTTGGAATTCTGACTTCTTGAGACTTGAGAGAGTTTTCAGACTTGGAAGAACATACACACACTCTCCTTTCTTTGAGAAAGAAAGAAAACACCACAATCACAAGTTCTAGCTCCCGGAAATCTGCAGCAAGCACTGGTATTCGGGAGTGCTCGGGTTGGAGATCATGAGATGTTTTCTGACCAGAGATCGACGGTTCTTGTGGATACCGTACAGGGGAGGGATTTCTGTCCGGCTCTAGCTGATTCGACACAACAGTTGGGTGAAAGATCTCAACCGATTCAGGTACGCAAAAATTGTTATTCGGTTTAGTTACTTTCACTTGGATCCTCCATGTGTTTCCAGTTTTCTGCTGCGTATTTTATTGCATATGAGTGTCATATTTGCATGTCCGGAAACTTACAGTGGTAGTGGAGCCTCTTGTGAAGTTCTAAACCGAATTCTTGTGCATATGTATGATATGTACCCGTAAATATATGTGATATGTGGTATGTGATGAAGCATGATCATATATATAGAATTCAATTACGTATATGTGATATATATGTTGATGTTGGTTTATGTCAAAAGTGTTTTGACAACAAGCACTTGATTGGTATGTGATATCAATCAAGGGGATCTTGGTAGTAAGTCGAAAGGGTTTGACAAAAGGAAAATCGATCGTCGGTTTTCGTATGGAACGATTGTCGTTCTAGCACATCATGGCCAGAACATCGATGTTCATCAAATGAACATCGATGTCGACAAGGGTTTAGCCTTGGCCGAGCCTACTGAACATTGATGTTGTGAGACAAAACATCGATGTTCTATGAAGGTTGGCCTTGGTAGATTCCCATGAACATCGATGTTCATGATTGAACATCAATGTCCAAGAGTTCTGCCGAATTGTTTTGAGATTCCAGAATTCTTACACATCGATGTTTAAGCTGAAACATCGATGTCCTTGAATTATAGAACATCAAACATCAATGTTTAAATGTCATACATCGATGTTTAAAACTATTGTCAAGTTTTTGGACCTTCGGAACTTGCAAACATCGATGTTCAGGTCAGGACATCGATGTTCTTGAGTTCCAGAGGCCAATTGACCATCGGAACTTTCCAACATCGATGATCAAGAACACAACATCGATGTTCTTGAGCTCTGCCAAATAGTTTGGAGTTCCAGAGCCTCAGAACATCGATGTTCAGATCAAGACATCGATGTTCTTGAGTTCCAGAGGTCATTGGACATCGATGTTCAAGCTAGGACATCGATGATCATGAGCGATGCCAAGTGGTTGGCGAGAATCAGATTCTCACAACATCGATGTTCACTGTTAGACATCGATGTTCTCATGTAATTTTGGTTTCCAAACTTACATAACATCAATATATGATTGGTGAATTGCATGCAAGACATGTATGGATAGAATTGTTGACAAGTATTCATCATTGCTTAGATCAACATTTGGTAGGTTTTGCCAAAGCAAGGTGCCAATGTTTATCCTAGCAAGATGTGATGGCATAATTGTTATGCATGAAAAAAATTGTTGAATTAAATATTAAGTTATTAGTTGCCTTCCATGATAAGCACTCATCATTGCTTAGATCAACACTTGGTAGGTTTTGCCAAAGCAAGGTGTCAATGTTTATCCTAGCAAGGTGCGACGGGATAATTGTAATATCTGAACTGCTTATTGAGGGTTTGGACTTAACTAGGTCATCTCAATAGGATTGAGGACTTAGAGGCAAAGAGTTGAGCTAAGTCTTTTAGATAGACAAGAGCAAGTGTTGTTCACTCAACTATCCAAGAGTTACAAGAGATGTAATTGACAAGAGTTGTCTACCTAAATAGCTATGATGTAAGCGATCAGCCAAAGCTGACTTATATTGTGGTGAAATATAGATCTTGGCCTACTTATGATTATTTTGATTCATAGTAGGAGCATCATTTAATAGAATTCCTTGTTAAATGATTTTGTATACATGACTATTATTTGTGTGAGTTGATCATTGTTGTAGAGTTACCATGGCACAAAACACTGGCACATTATCATTGCGATCGGTCTTTGAGAAGGATAAGCTGAGTGGGAATAGTTTCCTAGAGTGGCATCGCATTTTGAGGATAGTCCTCAAACAAGAAAAGTTGTATGTCCTTGAAGGGCCTGTTCCTAATGTACTGGCGCCTAATGCTCCTAGGGCAGAAAGGGATGCTTACAAGAAGCATGTTAATGATGCGTTGGATGTTGCATGCCTTATGCTAGTTACCATAGACTCTGAGCTTCAGAAGCTACATGAGAAAATGGGGGCGTTCGATATGATCAAGCACCTAAAAAAGCTCTTGAAAAGCAAGCAAGGCATGAGACGTACGAGACCTCTAAGGCTTTATTCCAATGCAAGATGGTTGAGTCATCACCCGTGATACCTCATGTGCTCAAAATGATTGGATACATTGAGAGCCTTGAGGATCTAGTTTTTCTTTTGTAAAAGGGGTTGGCCGTTGATCTAGTTTGCAATCGCTGCCGGATAGTTACAGCCAATGTTGTTATATGACAAATCATTGTCTGAGTTGCTAAATATGTTGGGAACAGTTGAGCAGCAAATGAAGGCAAACAATTCCAACATTATGATGATTGGAAATGTGAAGGCCCTCTCCCCGAGGGACCCACCATATTCAGGTATTGTTACATCACATCCCTCAGCCCACACCTCTTGGGTTTAATCCTTTACCATGCTGCAGCACTAGGGATTCGAACTCGGGACGTGATGCTTTTTATCCCCCACAAGGAGAGCACCTTCACCAATTC